>JAYMTP010001967.1:0-21536 GCA_036897365.1 Geranium brycei
CCGGCCTCCCCCGCCAAACGCGGCTCTCCGCACACGCTTCCCTTTAATCAGCACCAAAATCTCCACCTCGGCAGCCTCGGGGCTCTGCTCCCCTCGTCGCCGCCCTCCGCCGCCCCCAAACGCCCCTCCACAACCACGCGACGAGCGCAGCGTGAGAGAAGAGAAATCGAGGGAGGTATGTGTGAAATCTCCAAAAGGTATTTTTGTCACTTTACAAAAAAAATAGTTGACTTTTGACCGAACACTAATGGCATTGGGCCTCCGTGAGAAATTGTGAAACTTCGAGAATTTGTCAAAACGTATTAGTCAAGCAAATGAAGTAAATGAAAATCGCGTATATCACGAAGAAAGTAAGTGACATTTTCCCATTCATCTGACATCAAATGACAGGACAAATACATCATCAAAATGCTGTCCGTAGCAATAATAGCAAAATAAACAATGTTGTATTCATGGTTTTAGCTTGACATGCCGAAATAATATAACAAATAACAAGTATTGCAACTTCATCCCGAAAATATACAAATACAACATTCATTTCTCAATTAAACTAACATTTTCAGCTGGTGGTTTCTTACTGTTACATGAAACTAATCTCACTCATTCCTTGCCTCATAACCAATTGTATAGGTTAAAAACAAAATCGATGAAACAGACGAATCGAAGCTATCTATAATCACAAGAAGCTTGTCCCGAGAGAGAGATCATTCAAATTGGTGAGGATTTGCATGCGCGTTGTTCCAATCTGATTAGCAATTTCAAGCTGTTCCTCTAATGCCAGCATCTCGTAACTGAAATATATACATATAAACCACACCAAGTTTCAGAAAAATGCAAGTATTCAATATAGGAACTTGGACATGCATTCTAGTGAAAATTAAGGTCAAACTCACTGGCAAAGCAGCTCGCAGTCAACGATGCTGTCAGGGCCAGGGCGATGCACTTTCCCATTTGAGCGGAACTGGCGGAAAGACTTCGGGTTCAGGCCAGCCGTATGGGGGACCGCGTCGACAAGCTTCTTTTGCAGCGATTGGAGTCGCCGGAATGTTAGCTCGTCAAGCGGTGCAATGCATCCCATGCTACCATCCAGAGTACCAAACAACAGAGCAAACCGATTGGTTTTGTCAGACCCGGATGTAGCACTGAGCATCTGTAACCGCAAGAATTTTGTAACGTGCGCTCCGACATGGAACTCGGCTCTCGAAAGCAACTTCTGTCCTTTCCAACTCTCTGACATTTTTGGTGCATAGTAAAATATCTGTCGTACACAATACGTCAATAAGTATCAGTTTAAGGGTACACGGAAATGCCTAAGACCAGTGTCATGAAACTCCCGATTTCTCCCTGAGAACTCAGTAAAATGAAGTTGAACGAGCTTTAAAACTCGTTCTCAATAGTTCAATTTTACTTAATTCTTGCTCGATCAAAGTTGGTCAAATTTTATCTTTTACATTTTACGTATGCTTTGGAACTGTTATGTAATTTGTGCTTTTGTTTTAACTTATAAATTTGTTTGAAAGAAAAATATTGTAACTTTTGTCTTTCATGTGAATTATATGTATATCTGATATTTATTTATTACAAAATGAGTTTTGCTAATTTCTCCCTGAGTACACAAAACTCCTTATTTTTTGTCTTGCCGAGTTCTCAATCCCGAGTTTTAAAACCTTGCCTAGGACACCGAGTTAAGGTCACAAAATTCAAATAAATCCATTTAACTACCAAGATCCTCATAAAGATCTATGTTAGACATGTTATCGCAAAAAAATAAGTGCTGACCTGTATATTCTTTTGCTCATCTGAAACTGCAAGGCTCAGTGTGCTTCCGTCAATCAGAAACTCAGTGGCAAGACAATCAAGGGACCCGAAATCTTTTGCAAGCAAGCTAAGTTGAGCTCCCTGTTCCTTCCAACTAAGGAAGTATATGCTTTTATGAATGTCACCAATGAGGATAAAATTCTTCACCTGAAATTGTTTCAGGCATTAACAAGAGGTATATGTTGATTTAGAATGTCTATAACGGTTCCAATGTACGACCATGAAATATTATAATGTGATAATCAGACTATAATAGAATTTAAATCGATGACTACGTAGAACATATCTATTACAACCAAGGATTAATAAATTGTCAATTGTGAATGGCTTTGGAGCCAAATTAGATTAATCGATTATGAATGTAGCTATTGTGGTCAGATATGTCTGTTTTTTGCGTATATGTGATGCTGAAGGCAAAATAAAAAACCAATACATATTAGAGGTGTCATGAGAAGAGACATACAATATTTAAGCTCACGACGTATAAAGGTGGAACGTCGTAAAAGGCAATGCCGTTCAGCTCAGTACCAGTCCACTTATGTAAAATAACTTTAGGACCCGAAGCTAGTAACAGATGACCTTGAAGTGAGGCTAAAGCGGAAATCGCACCCTTCAGTTCCTTCGAGTAAACCTCTGTAACCTGAAAGAAAAGCCGTGTTCATAGACGGGTTGATATGTGAAAAGGTAAATTGTAAGAACGGAATTGTACGTGAAGAAGACGCTAGTTTAAATACCAAAATTTGAGAATTATCTGCATCCTTTGAAACGGAAAACAAAAGTATGCGTCCTCTAGCAGCAACGTCCTCTCCTTGCACATACGCTGTACCAACGGCTAGAAGTGTTTCATTCTCCTTTGTTGTTGAATTCTGCAGTGAGGCGTAAATAAGATAAATATAAAACTAGTCGGGGATTAATCGGAAGACAAACCAGATTAAAGGGTTAATAGAGGATTAATCGGGGACTAGTCGAAGATTAATCAGGGATAAATCAGACAAGTCGAGGATTTTTAGAACATTGGACAAACGGAAAATCAGTGTTCTAAAAAACACTAGACGCTAGTCGGGCGGAAAGGGCCTTTTGGGGACTAGTCGGGATTAATCAGAAAATAAATTGGATTAAAGGATTAATCAGGTACTAGTCAGAGATTAATCGAACAAGTACGGTATTTTCAAAACACAGGAGAAAGCATTGAAAAGATACCGATACACGGTAACCCATCCCGCAAAATCATAACCCTCGGACACACAACAAGAAAACAAAGCAAAACAAAAATGGATTCAACTTACAAAGAGTGTAACCACGCGTACAGTCAATGCATTTTCAGAAGCTTGCATCGGAATTGTAGCCTTGGTTTGCCATGGGCCACCAGATTTTTCTGGTTCCAAAATTCGGACTTCGAATTCATCTACAGTGTATGTCCGGTGCAATTCATCTGAACTTAAGTTATGATTCTCAATCTGATGGCCAGCTTCTTGATCAACAAGAGACGAAAGAACTTGATTTATCGGCTTGTGAACCTGATGAAAATAATTAGAACCAGCATTGATGATTCAGAGAAATAATCTCAATACCCCAATGTCAAATAAAATAAGTTTCTCTTTTAAAACCACAGGGAAAAAAGCATAATTAGCTTTACAATAAATCAATAATGAATATGAGGGAAAGCTAGTATAGAGATATTTGATAAACTTACAGGAACAGAAACTATGAGCGGGTACAAGTTCTTTTCAGCAAAGTAAGTCACTTGATGTGGAGTGCCTTTCAGTGGAACCTAACAAAAGGACAAAAAAAGAGTAATGAATACACCTTCATAACCTTAATGTACGCTAATGTTGGTGTATGTAGTATAGAGTTACAGGAAATAGATGGAACCCACTTTTTGTACTGGCCAATAGTTGTCATAGCTTGTTATATGTGGCAGTTGGCAAATTTTCAGAACACCCTAACAAATACGAACACATTTTCAGAACACCATAACAGATACATATATAAAATAATAAAGATTTAAGAAAAGCCAACAACATAAAATAACCATGCTATCCTCTAACCTGTGAGGTAACATATATGAGGCCATGATTGCAGTTAACATTATGCAGAACGGTGAAGGCAACGATAGATCCATCACATAACTGCAAATGATGAAATCAAATATAAGCAACTCTGCAAGAACATAAAATTTATTCGGGTTTCATAGCTTCTAGTTATAAGATTTTGGGAACACTAATCTGCATTCAGTGCCTACAAAAAGAAACAAAATAAAAGGATTGGTCTAAAATAATAGAGCTAAAAACAAAAACTTATAGCCAAAACAAATTTAAGGAATATGGCAAAATGGTGTTGCATACTATCATCACACTTTTGCAAGAAGGTGTTGTGCACTTTGTTAGTGGCAAAAAGGTGCTATGGACTTTGATTATTATTTTTTTGCAAAATTTGTGTATTTGTACAAAAATGACGAAATTGACCTTAAAATTAAGATATTTTTAAATAAATAAATATTTTTAAAGCTTTTTCTGAAAATATCTTTTAACTAAAATTTGTACAATCAAATTTTGTACAAATACACGCATTTTGCACAAAAAATCAAAGTTCACAATACCTTTTTGCCATTAACAGAGTACACAGCACCCTCTTGCAAAAGTGTGATAGTATACAGCACCCTTTTACCATTTTCCCCAAATATAATGTTAGCTTAGTTTTTTATTTAAACGAGTACCATCGATGGTTTTTACTTTTTAGTAATGGTATTGCATCGCTCTAGGCTCAATCCAAGTAATAACCATTAATGTGCCAAAATTTTGGCAGCATATTATCCGAGAATGGAGACAACGGACAAGGCTATGGTAATATATCTCAATTTCACAAAGTCAGTGGATAGGTGAAACGTAGATTTATTACCTGTGGATGAATTCTAAGTCGTTCTCTGAATACCATGAACCAGGCAGGTCTGGACCCGGAAAGGAACAAACCCTGGTAGCTTCCAATGTTTTTGAAAATGGTTATTCTTCGACCCGAGTTTCCAGGTGTCTCTTCCCTTGTGTATGTGTCCAAGGGAAGACGGGCAAACCTCAAGTTTCTAAGCCTAGAAGAGTTAACACTACTTAAGCCAACAGAACTTTGATCATCAACCTTCGAGGTATTCTCGGGACTTTCAAATAAGTAAGCATGGTAGCAAAGGATCGTCCCGTCAGTTAATACAGCAAAAAGAAAGGGACGGCTATGCTGTCCTGACCATCTCTGCATAGCCAACTCAACAACCTTCATGTTCTGTGTATTTTCTTTCCTTCCTTGACCAGCCACTTGTTCAGAACTTTTGTTTGACCCTTTCGAACTAATGGTATCAGCAAGGTGTGTCTTTCCAGATAGAAATTTATCCACGGAGAAAACACAGTTGAAGTTGGGGACATCAAATATTTCAAGAGTGCCACTTTCGTAACAGACAACACAATAAATATCACCCTGATCATGAAGTGCATCATCGGCACCATCGACTGCTTCAGTTATGCCTGTAGAAAGCCATGCATCGGTACTTGCTTTTCGTAGCCATGGATCGGGTCCTTTATCATGATACAGTGTACATGAAGATATCAATTCTGTTGTGCTCTCAAAGGACGCTGGAGTGGTTACAGAAACAGTGCAAGTTGAAGGATCTGCAGATCAAAGTTCAGCATGAGTGTGCAAAAATATGCATCGAGATGCAAGGGGTGATGAGGCGTGCTATAAGCAAAATTACTAATATCACGAAGGGAGAGGTGTATATCACGAAGATGTCACGTAGATGCATAAAAATAGGAAATGCACTCTAATGGGATAAGTGTATATCACGAAGATCAGATGCCACCTTTTGGCATGCATTATATAAATGTCACCCTACATACCTCCTAAAAGAAGCCGAATACTTCCATCAGTCATCGTAAGTAATACATACGGATCAGCAATAGATGCAGACATCACAGTGCAATTCTCAGAACCCAAAACAGATTCAGAACCAGAAGCTCCAATGCTCAGATCTTGTGTCATATAAGAACCATCTAAGATTCGAGCACCTCGTTCATAGACCTGAACAACTTGACGCCTGAAAGAAAAAAAACAATAGAGATAGTAAGTGTGGAATCCCTTCTAGTTAAAGAGGACCATAAATGAAATAAATCATGAAATATGCTATTAGAAGAAGAAAAAACAGTGTTGGCAAAACAACAAGGCAAGAAAGAGGAGTTAGAATGTGTTGAAGTGTAGGTGTAGCCAAGTGGAAAAGGTATTTAGTTGGGGATAGTTACTGTACTTTTCCCTAAAATTAATGTAGGATATTTTCACACTCCCCTCATGTGCAGGTTGGACAATACAATAGTTTGTGGAGCGGTCTCAAACTCCACAAACAATGTGGGATTCTCTAACGGTATGCATAAAAGAATAAATTGGCATAACGGGGATTAAACTTAATACTTTCCTGCCAAATAAGTTGCCAGCCGCAATAGTACGTCCTTGCACGTAATAATCTACGCTCTCAGTAACTTCTGACAAAAGATCAGCTGTTTCAAGTACCTTCATCACATCAGCTAAAAATTAAATATTCACATCGACACCATTGAATTTGGAAAACATCAAGGATCATCATTCATAATAAGCTAAATCATTATAACCATGTCAAGATCAGAAATTAGACGGAATGTGGTAATTCCACCCGCAAGCCAAGATGTAGAACTTACACAAATATTTTCAAGCTTTGTCTAACAAAAAATAATGAGATTACCATAGTACGAGCCTCCAGACTGATGATGAGATATGCATGATACTCATCATCATCATCCGCCATTTTAGAGGAATCGGCATTATGACTTCTAGCACTTTTGTGATAAACTGTCCAAATTCCTTTGCATCCTGGCAGCTCAACCTATCAATAACAGAAGTGCACATGACTTGTATTGGATTCAAGCAGTAAAGTGAACCATTAGCCAGTAAATCATAAAGGAAGAAATTGGCGGTTCAAAAGTTAAAGTCAACTCTTACAAACAATTTTTGCTAGGTTCTAAAATTGATCATAAAAATTGGAGTGCACACGCACCTCAGTAATCATTTCTGGTCGAATCGACTGTCGGAGAACAGAGAGGGAACCGTTCTTTCCGTGGCCAGAACAGCACACCTGAGGAATTACCCAAGATACATTATAACTCAAGCTGAGAATCAACTCTAGGTTGTGGAACAAGCTTGCTAGATACACATGCAGTAGAATGCTACATAACAAAGGCCAATACTGTATTCAATACAACTAAGCACAATAGTGTGATGATAAAACAAATAACTATAAAATGACATGTGGAAATGGCCTATGCAAAGTATAACATTATAAGTGAGCGGTATATAAGATATAATTGCAAATACATCATACATGTAACCGACAAACAAGTATGTTTTTTAAAAAAAATAATGCACGCCTTGCATAATAATCTGACAATAAAAACTTACCAATTCATAATTACTTTGCTTAGCAATTCCAGTAGCATTAGCATCAGCATTAATCCTTAAACCATATGAAAAGTCCTTCAAAGGACCAACATTGATCAATGAATCCCTCACTGTGAATGAAAAAGTTTTCTGCGTGAAAAAAGAAGAGTATACTGATTATTTCCATGTGGAGTACCTCAGTTTCCAGCCAAACAATTATAAAACAAATAAGCAAGCCAAAAGAGAATAGAATGACGATGATAAACGGGAAGAAAACTGCAGTATGAAATCAAGCAAAGGTCAATCTGATACATAGAAAGAGTAGAATTTTAAAATTGGCCTTCAGGTTCCACAACTACAAGGTCAGCCTTGTTTGTTGAGTGTGGCTCTTGCCTCTATATGTTTTCTTTTTTCAATTTTTATTTGATGTAAGACTTCATACTTCAACACTACCCCTCACATGAAAGACTGAGATTCTACACATGGGCCATATTCGGCAACTCATCTGCATATGGACCAAAGGCCACGAGAGAAGGTGATAAATGGGCCACATGGACAATAATGCCACAAGCCCAAATCAACTTAACAGATGCAGAATATAAAAACTAGGCTACATATATGAGGTTGGACCCCACAACTAAAAGGTCAATTTTGTTAGCTCGTGTAGCTCTTCCCTATATATGTAGCCTTTTATTCTATTTGTATTCATGTGGGGCTTTATACTTCAATAACCAATACCAAGATAAAAACGAATTTCCTTGCAATCCCATTTGACATAATGTAGTCTTTAGATAGAAATCAAAATCTGCCAAAGAAAATTCTAGCACATCAATCAAACATATGTGACAAAAACTGAGATTGTTTGTACCGTTCATGATCTCAAATTGCTGAAAAAATTAGACACAAATTTACAATCACTTGAAACAAAGAATATGGTGTGTACTGTGACTCTATAATCAGGAAGTTCCACAATCTATTAAGAGTGATATAGAGAGGGGAGGAACAGAGACAGAACAAACCTGTGTTGATTCTGCTTTGTTTGGAGTTGAGCCATATAACGAGAGCTCCTCACCGCTAGCCATATCTTGCAAAGCATCTGAAGATGACATACACAATCGCTTTGCTGGTGGACCGTCACCTTCAATATCACCAACCTGTACAAGTGATTGCATCCTTAATATTTGCATAATAAGTTACAATATAAGAATCATAATAAATTCAAAAGGATGTACAATTTTTAATAAAATCTCACTTAGCTTAGTAGAAAAGATGAACACGATAGAGTTAATTTTCATGCAAAAACACCAAGTGCATTCAAGAATACAGAGTGGAAATACATTTTGCAGACTAGTTACATGAAAATGCTGCATGTTGGTGGTTTCTAAAACAAACCTCTTCCTTCAATCCAGATGAAGATGTTCCAGATCTACAGCTGAACTGTACAAGCAAACTATCTCCCAATCTACTGCCAAGAAAAAAAAGGGAGCTCCCAAGTGCTGTAATCCCCTACAAGACAACCCCCCCAGATATTACCAATGACATCATATTAAGAACCAAGGTAAATAAAAAATAGCATGCTAAATAGAACTAGCATAGAGTTTGAGATGTCCAACTAACCGAACTAAGTACTGAAGCCTTGGACTTTGATAGATCAAGTCGCTGCACAACCCTGAAGAAGAGAAAATAAACAAATTAACCCAGAAGATAGCACCTACATTACAGGGCCACGTAGAAAATCACCTACATTACATATTCAAAGCAATAGTGTTTATAAACCTATACATTACTGTCATGTATATGATAACCATAATCCTGTGAACTTAAGATTTACATGGCTGCCATTTATCCCTCTATTTGATTCATACAGCAAAACTAATCACTTCTACTGAATTATGTGAGCACTAACTTAACTAATTGCTACTCATTTATGAACCAAAATCTAATGAATTCTAGTTTAATGGAAGGACAGGACCCCCCCCCCCCCCCCCAAAAAAAAAAAAAACAAGCTGCACAATCACAGATGCTAATCTCGAAGGCCTTGTTTTCGTTGATAGGGGGTGTGCTTTCAAAAGTATATCCAAATTACTACATCAGGATAGACCAGACCACTACAGAAAAAGGAGAGATGATGATGACTGCATCCACTGGTTACTTGTTATCACTTACCGACCATCATAAACAAGGGTCAGCAACAGAAGCTCCCCTGTTTTTGAGGAAAGCAAGGCTACATCATTTGATAACCAAGTTGCATAGGCTGCATCAAGCTCCACGATAAAACTTGATCTTGGCATCTCTGGACTGAAATGAAAAGGCATTTACAAGGGAAAAATGAATTCCAGAGTTTAAGCAGACTGAGGAAACTGAAATTCAAACTATATGCATCTCAATTATCAATATAAAATATGGTAAAATGTAAGACATTAAATGATGAACAGATACAGTAATTAGCTATACAAGATTACAACCCTTTATTTCTTTTTCCATGCATTTTCATTAAACTCTTCAGTCTTTCATATTCATCACTTTATCACAATTTTGAAACAAAGGAGTTTTATTTTTTTCCAGCTAGTATACCCACGACTAGAACTTGCAAAGAGTAAGCATGAACACTTTAAATTATTTGCCGCAGCTTTTGAAGATTGAACACGCAGCGGGCTTTAAAAGCACCAAACTATCTAACCAAAACAAAGCAAATAGGATGTCTACATTCCTACATTTTTTTTCTTGGATTAGACAGAGAAGAAATAGAGTTACAGAAACAGAAGAAATTACCAGCCATCAGCTGGGACAGCATAACTATTCAAAGCCAATGAGCATGAGGCTGACTGCACAAGAAATGACCTGTGAGTAATTGGGCACGTGGATATAAGGAAACATTTGACAATCACAACATTCAATCAAGACCCAAACTAAAGAAATAAGTTCATTATACAAATCCTGCAACAAAGAGAATTGTGAAGGAAATAATCTTACCTGACTATGATAATGAATAGTATTTGCGCATATCACGATAACACCTCCGATTGGTGATGGCACAGCAAGAAGCTTGTATGCATCGTGTGGGAGATTCTGACAAAAAAAGACAACATGAAATATAAACAAAAATTTATGGCATAAGAATATCTTTTGCAAGCTGCACCCATCGATACAGATGTTGACCTTTCCAGTGCACATGCAAGTTTATCATTGCTTGAAAATAACAAAATTATAGAATTAAGAAACATTTTAGCCATATTAGAGTAGTTACTTCACCATTAGAAATGGTGGGGAATTTAGTTGAACTTTATGATGTGATTGTGTGTGGTGACCGACTATCCTTGTTTATGTTTGCTAATGTAAAATTTTCATATGTAGAAAGCAAGAGATGAAGATGATGATTAGAGTTTTCAACTAATAAGACAGTGTGTATGGTGGGATAGATGCATTCAAAAACCAAAGAACCATATTCAGACAAGTGCAGTAAGAATTAATAGGATTTTATTTAGTGCCCAAAAACCTCAAAATACTTCACACATATATGCACACCATTGAATACTTATTAGTGAAGAAAGTGAATTTTATTAGAGACATAAAGTCATCCTTGAATATATAAATATTAAGTAATTCATAGCAACTGAATAACCCAACACTTCCCAGAGAATGGTTTATTACTAGACCTTACCATGGCTGACCATATAAGAGGATGTTGCTTCAAAGTAGTGCTAATACTTAGCGCAGAAATCATGCAAGTATGATTTTTCCAGGCAAAACGTCCGGCCCAAGTAGGCTCCCGTTCATGAAGTATTACCATCACAGGCTCAATATAACCTATTAAGAGAAAGAGAGAGACTGAGCCAACAGAAAGTAGCTCAAAAGAAACAGCATAATCTTTTGCCATCAAACAACGAGAGAGATGTCACAATCGCTTTACCAGAAGAGCATTTTTTATTACATCATGAAAACAACCAAAATGAGTGAATTCAATTAAAAATCAATTGCAGTCTTTTTCAAAGGTTGGAGGTCTTCCACGCAAATTGTTTCATGTAAAATTATTAAAATTATAGAAGAGGGTATATAAGCAATATGTTTCGTGAGTGAACATAGTGTAGTACTAAGTCAAACTCACCATGTATAAAAATAAAATCTTTGACATGCTTCATGTCTAAATCTCGTAGACCAATGATGTAAGAGGACTCAATATGAGCAGAAACTGCACCGCTTGAAACATCATCATCTCCAACCAAACCAGATCCAACCTGAACAAGTAAATATTGCTTACAGTGTATATAAGAAGATAAAAAAGCATACATAGAAATACGCTATTTATTAATATTATGAATGACAGTTTACTGACTGGCAGAGTAATGTGGAAGGGGAAAAAGACAAACACTGAAAGATATTGGGTTCTGATAAAAATGAAGCTACCACAGAAGATCAGCACAGGATAAGAGATACCTGAGCAGCCTTATGTATTATCATTTGTGAATCGTAAACAAGAACACCACCGCACCTGCCTTGAGGATCAACTTTCACCACCGGGCCTCTTGCAAATGATTCTCTACCTCTTTTCAAGTGAAGCCACTCCGGACCCTCAAAACAATGCATAGAGCTGAAATAAGGGTCAACACAAACTAAAACAGATTATTAAAAAGGCATAGTTAGATAAGCCATCCCTCAAACTAATAAAAGAAATACAAGGTTTCCATCTTCTATGATGATAGTACCATGGCTACAGGTGATCTTTACAAAATAAATGCAGAAATGCATTTGGAGACATTGCCAGTATATAGCAATTTGAGTCAGATAAGAGAAGAATCAGCAGGCAAGAGGGCGATCATCAATATGTCCTAGGTTATTGAAAACTCAAAGTGCACAAAGGAAAGCATGCACATTACTGAATTAAGGCTCATATTTAAAACTATTATAAATAGCTTAGACCTGTAGCCAAAACTTCGATCATTGTGATCGTGAACGAAGGTATAGCAGATTTAGATATCAAATCACAAGGTTGGACCTATCAACCCGACAAATGGAACCTCTAACTTTGCCATAGTGTCATAAGTTTAAAGTTTCCACGTTGCAGACACTATTTCAAAAGGAGGCATCATGATAAATACTTATTCAGGGTGGCGGGTTATAAAAGCAAATTGATGACATGGGTAAGCAGAACAATGTATGCGCTTCGATGATATAATCTCAATGGGCATTTACATCAATTTCATCTTTCAGACATGTTAATCGTAAAACAGTTGGTCCGGCCATGACTCATACAAAATTTTAATCGAAGCAAGAAGACCTGCATGACGATGACACACTAAACTTTGTTCAACAAATATATTTTCATCCAACAAGGAAACGATGCTCAAGAGACTTAGCCAACTTTCTTTGGAAATTTTTCCTCACCTTGTACGAAGTCCATGAATAGAATCATCATACTCTAGAACAGAAATTTTTGCATCTTGAAAGGCTAAGATGATTGAATCTCTTCTCCTAGAACCCTCATTGGTTCCTGATGGTAAAACTGCCAGTGTTTCCACATTACCGTGCAGCCTGCAACAAGAGTTAACTGTTAGATTGAGGAACAGGTTGGATGACAAGATGCACACAAGTATGTATAGAAATAGATCAATGATGAACCTACATTCAGGTTCCTGTCTCCCAATTGTAGCCCTCTAGCTTTATTCAAAAATCTACTTACCGTTTATGATATATATATGGGGAAAGGACATGTAAGTACACCCAAAACTTTGTCTTTCTAACACAGGCACACCCAAGTTTAAATTACCCATTTCAGTAAACCAGAGTTCCCATTAAATATGAGAAAAAAGGAAATTTGGGTGAGCGAAAAAAATAAAGTTAAACTTTGGTGTACCTATGTTACAAAGACAAAATTTTGGGTGTACCCGGGTGCCCTATATATGCATATATGATGTCAATTTAATTTTGAGCTATAAAGAATATCATTTAACACCCCACGCGCTATACAATACCTTCTATGACACAAATATATTCCTTCCCAGAGTCGGATACAAAACTAATAAACTGTTTTTCCAAATAAACCAGCAGCTTAAGAGAGCATAAGAGGAAGACCAATCACATTGACATTGCCCTTGTTCCCCGCATTTCTAAGATCTTCCCCACAAAATTGTTCGGCCATGTGTCTCACTCACCCACCACTCAATTTTAAAAATCATCAGTCTCCTAACAAACTCTAGGTGGGTGTTCATAGATAATTACTAAAACACGATGTACATCTAAAAATTAAGCAGAATCACTAGTCCTAAAATTTTATGAATCTTGGTAGATAATTCATAATCTAAGTAAAAATTAAGTAGAAACAAGATTTGAGGACAGACCTGTAATGGCAGACCAATTCCAGCGAAACACCGGAGACTCCGTCCATGACACCTCCACGCTTGGCCTCCCCCGAGCCTCTGGTGCTCTCCTCCTGAACCCGAACAACATAGACCTCGAGCACATTGCCGGCGGTGACGATGAGATTCGGAACCGGTCCCACGCCTTTCGCGGAGGGCCACTCGGACTCCAAATCGTCGGTCTGAATCGGAGCAATTTGCGGAGCCGAGTCGGCTCTACAGTGCGCGATGAACCCAGAGACGCAATTGTCGATTCCGGTGGGCCAATGCATCATCTTGTATGCTGCGTAGCTCATATTGGGGCTGGAATTCTAGGGTTTAAGGCTGGATTTAGCAGAATTTGTTGCAGGAGCTCAAAAGCTCGATGTCTCCTTCAAGCTTCTTCACCAGAGACTCTTGAACTTGCTTCGTCTTTTTCTCTTCTTGATCACAGTAGCTCCACAGAGGCAGCGAGCAAGCACCTTTCCTTGCTCTCACTTTCTCTCGAGCCTCGAGCACCAAAAAACCACACACTCACACAGAAGCTCTCGGTCTCACTCGCAGCAGCAAGCTTGTGCATTCTGTTTCTTCGAGTTACAGCCCTAATGGGGTTTAAGACATTGGGCCCACAAATGGGCTTTTCCACTCGTCAGTGTTCGCAGTTCAGTTTTGAGTCGGTTCGTTTCATTTTGAACCAAATCAATCAATTCAATTTTTAAAAAATCAAAATCAAAAACCGAACCGACATAACTCATTTCGATGAGGTTTTAAACATGTCGTTTTTTGTTCAGTTTGTTATAAACTGAATCTCATGAGATTCTCATATTTTATACCGTTTTGACTTACGATTCTCGATTTGATTAGCTGTAATTTATGTTCATAAAATTCTCTTATTTTTGGCTAATTTTTATTTATTAGTTGACCTGTTTTTTGTTGGCCCAATGTTTTTACTTAATTGATAAGGATCAATGTCCTGAAATGAGCGACGTGTCAAAATCAATATGTTTTTTATTCGGTTTGATTTTTTATCAACCGAACTGATGAGTTTCGGTTTGATTTTAAACCGAATCAAATCCATTCCTTCCGATTCAGTTATTTTCGGGTTGGGTCGGTTGGGCTACTTTTGAACGCCCGTAGTTAAAAATATGTGGAATAAATCGGTTGCATCATTACAGGGATCAGATCTTTATAGTTCAAGATACTAGTTACTAGGTGAATACTCCAGGTTGTGAGTGGGCATTTTGAACCCATAACCAATTCCGAATCACAAACCAAATTAGGAAAATTAAAATTGTGGTCAGTGATTTGGTTTTGATTTTGGTTATGAGATAACAATTCAGTTTTGGTAAGAAATAGATTGACTGCTTCGTTAGTTTTCACCTCTCGTCCACTCACGTGTGTTATTTATTTTTTATTATTATTTTGTTTGCAAACATTGTATATCGATTGAGTTGTAATAGTTAAATTTCAACATTCAATTTTCGTCGATGTTTTTAAAATTGCACATTTAATGTTTTTGGATACAAATTGAGCTTCAATTCATATAATATGGCTTATAAATTAAGCACAAACTAAAAAAACATATTAATTGGTTCTTATCAGGTATAACTAAGAACCGAACAAGATAGCCAGTCATAATCATACAACCTTTTCACGTAGAGGTTGCGGGTATGGTTCCAATAATTAGAAAATCGAAGAGTTAGATCTAATTTTGGTCGGTCCAATTTCATAACCGTGCCCACCCCAGTTTCACCTCACTTGAACACTGCCTCGCAGGGCTAATATGAAGCAAGTTTAAGTAATATTTACTGTTTGTCACCACCTTGATAAACATGTCTATTGTATTATCACATTATGAGTACCTTTAATAAAAAAATATCACATTCCTTTGTAACTTCCTACACAAATTGAGATGTGACATCAACATGTTTGTATATTCTTCCAATTTGTAAACCGTGGTTAATCGGTTAAGAACCGAACAAGGCTCACTCACACATAATATTACATTTAAACCATAACACGCGATTGATTTTAAAACTTTTTGTTTCAACTGAATTTAAATATTTGAATCATAAATTCAATTTTTGTTACTATTTCTTATAATGGTTTCAATTATAATTCAGGCCTCAATTTGATCCAATAATAGGGCCTAAATTACTGCCTTAGAATTAATATATACGATTATAATTTTGGTTTCTTAAATTCAAGCAAGAACCAAAGTGACTATTTCACTGTGATTTTGAAACCTTGAACACCCCTAAAAATGGAGGAAGACGAGGCAGATTAAACCCGAAAAATTAGAACTTGGTCAACATCTCTGTTTGGAACAGTGTTGCCGAATTGTTATCATTGTTTTTTTGAACAAACGATCGGAACTTTTATTATATGAGATCTTTACATATACACGAATGAAGGATGGCGGTAATGTATCAATCCTAAATTGACAATCAGAGCTTTTATCGGCAAACTTGGTGGGCGGCTAAATTACCTGATCGTCTTTGAGCGTTCTATTTTGCACTACACGTGGCAACTATCTTGTGGAAATTCAAATACAACCGCACACAGCTGATTCGATTCTCCTCCTAATTTATATTTATAATTTCCAATCAGAAACAAATCCTAAATAAGCGCTTTTCCAAAAACGGCTACTTTCTTCTTCCGCAATCCCAATTTCACTTTCATTTCCAGGAAAATCTATTTTTCCTCGGGAAAGTTTCACCAGAGGAAGGAAAATCCGACGCCAAGGCTTCGATCTTCCCCTCTTCTGGTACGTCTTCGGATCTCGCTTCGATCGCCTTTCAATGTTTGATTCGGTTCATCTGTTTGGTAGTCGAGAAAATGTGGAACAAACAAGGAAAATATCGCAAGTATAGGACAGGAAATTGAACCATCGGACATTTGACTTTTATTTTCCTTCTATTTTGCATCGCATTGTCGATTGGAGTTTTGTTATGGTTTTAGGAATATCTGGAAAGTGATCTGTTGCATTGCTATTCTTAGAATTGTGGGTTTGGTATTAGGTCGGATTCAAATGTTGTCGTGTTCGTGTTGAACTGCAAGCTTAATTTGAATTTACATGGTGGATTTGAATTTGGATTACAAGTTATGTTCAGATATTTGAATTGAGTTTTTTAGCAAGTTCTCAGCAATTATATTAGGATTTGTGGTGATCAAACATGGGAAGCATAATGGGTTTGAGAGTTTGTGGTGGTAGTATTTTGTAGTTTAATCTAGCTCCATTGTTTATATTAGTCTCAATGGCAGAGCCACACAGTGGTTCGATTTGTTCTGTAGATGGATAAAACATTTTGAAATGAATAGAAATGGAGCTTGTAAATGAACCTGCCATGGCAAATTGGTAATTGAGTCATTGTTTCTACACTTCATTACATAAATTGTTATCTCTATCATTTCCAGCCTCCACTTGTTGAGTTGTTGATGATGGAAAATTTGTTCTTAATGAAGAAAGGAAATGAAATGTGTAAATGAATATGATTTTCAGAAAGTTAACCATTAAGTCAATTGTTGTTTCTCCACTTACTTATGTATTCTTGTTTTATAGCTTAATGTGCACAATGTTGTAAACGTTTTTTTTGGAGTAGTAGTTGTTGGGTGCAGAGTTGGATTACATTTGTTTTAACTTTTTCTTTGACGATGTTATTTGTCAATCTGGAATTACACATGCCTAACTGTTCTATAATTCATAGTAGGATGTCTTAATGATGTTAATAAATATTATTGGGCAAATGTGATGATGAGATTATTGTTTTTAGCAGGGATAGTTAGTTCAGCCATGGTCGAGACCCCAAATGATCCACTTTTGAGGGTGGAACTGGAAACAAAATGCGGATCACTTCTCTATGAACTCCAGGTTGTTAGAGAACCTTATAATAGGATACTTGAATATTTCCTTACTCACAGCAGTATCAACGTTCATGCTACTGTCTTCATTTTGTTTAAATCATTTTTTACCTTCTCCTTTGCAAAATTAGATGATATGGGATGAAGTTGGGGAGTCTGATGCTGATAGAGATAAAATGTTGTTTGAGCTAGAACAAGAGTGTCTAGAGATATACAGAAGAAAGGTGGATAAAGCTAATCAATCCAGAGCTCAGCTAAGACAGGCAATTGCTGATTCTGAAGCAGAACTTGCAGCCATCTGCTCTACGATGGGAGAGCGGCCAGTGCATATTAGGCAGGTTGGTAAACTTTACTTGTATAGAAGTAATTGCCGTTTCTTTATCAGTCTTATTAATACCTGGCTGTGGTTTAAAGAAATGAAACTCGAACTCTTTCTAAGGTAAAAGAGTGTGATCAAAGACTTGTTTTTGTAGGAAACTAGTATGGTTTCGGTTAGAATGGGAAGTAATGACCACACCATTATAAAAACCACTGCTAGAAGGGAACTGATAGTGTGAAAATAGACTGAGTTTCTGGCCATTGTATTTAATTAAACTTTCTGATTTGGGAAATTCTTTTGTTTGTTCAAAAGTCTGTATGCCAACATATTGAATAGCTACTTTTGTAAATACTCCTATCTTCTGCAGACCGATCAAACAGCTGGAAGCTTGAAGGAAGAGCTTAAGAAAATCATTCCCCAAGTTGAAGACATGAAAAGAAGAAAATTAGAGAGAAGCAATCAGTTCCATGAAGTTCTCGAGCAAATACAGAAGATCTCAAATGAGATCCATGGATCCGGAGAATGTGTTCCTAGTCCTAATCAAATAGATGTGGATGAATCTGATTTATCCTCGAGAAAACTTGAAGAATTGCAGAGGAAGCTCCATTCACTTCAAAAAGAGAAGGTCGGGATGTCCTGCTTTATTGTTTTTTGTTCTATACCGCCAATTTTTTGTGATTTCCTCGTTATTATCCTCTTTCACTGACCAAACATTATCTCCTCGTCCAGAGTGATTGTCAGAAGCAGGTTCAGGACCACCTGATTACTTTAAATTCACTCTGCTTGGTGCTCGGTATGGATTTCAGACACACAGTTCACGCGATTTATCCCACTTTAGGAGATTCTGAAGGGTCAAAAGACATAAGTAAGGAGGCAATTGATAAGTTAGCCAACGCAGTACAAAAACTACGGGAAGTTAAATTACAGAGAATGCTGAAGGTAATTAGTGATTGAGATGCTTTTCAGTTCGTCTGAGTTGAAAGTGTTTGCTAATCTGTTGTTCTGGTATAACGGTAGCTCCAAGATCTAGCAACTGCCTTGTTAGAGCTGTGGAATCTGATGGATACGCCACTTGAAGAGCAGCAGATGTTTCAGAAAGTCACGTGTAATGTAGCTGCATCAGAACATGAAATTACTGAACCAAACATGCTTTCTGTTGATTTCATTAGCCATGTGAGTTGCATATACTTAAAATTGGACTGTTCTGCTCCTTCAGTTTTCTATTAACTTGTACCATCAGGACAATCCTCTAGTCTCATAGAAAATCAATATATTATGCAGGTTGAGGCCGAAGTGTCACGGTTGGAGGAGTTCAAAGCAAGTAAGATGAAAGAACTTGTTTTGAAGAAAAGGTCAGTGCTAGAGGAGATTTGCAGAAAGACGCATATGGTCCCAGAAGCAGATAGTGCAATAGATATCGTCATTGAAGCAATAGATTCTGGTATTTTCCACGGTTATAATTTCGAGCAGTGGTCACACGTTCTCACACATATACAATCTCTTAAAAAAATTACCATTGCAGGAGCTGTGGACCCAGGCGATGTCCTTGAGCAGATTGAACTCCACATTGCCAGTGTTAAAGAGGAAGCTTTTGGCAGGAAAGAAATATTAGAGAAGGTCGATAAGTGGTTGCTTGCTTGTGACGAGGAGTGTTGGCTAGAGGAGTATAATCGGGTAATTGTGTTTACATTATCTCTCTCTCTCTCTCCCTTGCTCCTTCCCTCTGAATGTGACTGTTTTGCTCAGGACGAAAACCGATACAATGCTGGAAGAGGTGCCCATCTTACTCTCAAGCGGGCTGAGAAAGCTCGTGCTTTGGTTAGTAAGCTCCCAGGTACGTGGTATGCATAGTCATAACAAACGAAGTTGGTTGGACTCTTATATCTGGCAGACATATCCATGTAAAATTGTAAATATTAGCAGAGTATTAAATTACCATATAATATAGCAGCATCAAAGTTGTTGTGATGCTCCCTTAAATTGCCACAAATTTACTTTGTCAATACTTGTAGTACTGGTTGGTCTAAACTAGATTAAATCTCCTGTTCTAAAGATTGTTTTAGTTGTTGTGTTTTCACAAGAAGAAACGTTAATCTGTTGATTAGACTGTCAGCAACAGCATTACTTGCTTAATGGGTCGTATAATGTTTGGACAGCAATGGTAGAGACATTGACTTCGAAAGTCATCACATGGGAGAAGGAAAGAGGTACTGAGTTCACATATGATGGTGTAAGTATCTCCCCATATACCACAGAAAAATGTTTTCACTTGCACCCTTATAAAATATTCAGTTAGAACCATTTACCCCCTGCAGGTCCCTCTTCTAGCTATGCTTGAAGACTATGCTGCATTACGAGAAGAGAAAGAGCAAGAGCGCCGTAGGCTACGGGTATCTATCTGTCAAAGCATATTAAATAGGAAAAATTGCAAAAAGGTGCCTTATTATATGACATTTTTGCAAAAGGGTATTGTGTTGTTTGCATTTTTTTGCAAAAGTGTCAGATTATTGGGAACATTTTAGCAATTTTCCATTATATACATGTTATATGATCTGTTGCTTTTGAGGGAAATAGAAAATGCGTGTAACAAAAACACAAACTGTGTATTCAGGACCAAAAGAAACTTCAAGGACAGATCATAGCAGAACAAGAGGCCCTTTACGGGTCAAAACCTAGCCCCTCGAAGCCCCAGAGCGCAAAGAAAACTCCCAGAATGTCAAGTGTAGGGAGCACAAGCTCCAAAAGACTCTCCCTCGGTGGCACTGTGCATCAAACTCCCAAACCCGATCCACTTAAAGCTGCCACTCCCTCTTCACGCCATCATCACGATAATGGTACGATCCTTATGATCTGAAACATGTATGCATTTGTATACTTGTAATGTAGCCCAGTCGTTTACTTTTCAATTGTGATCTGAATCACAAACAGGCGTGGCACGTAAGCCATTCTCACCAATCGCCTCTGCGCCATCTGCCAAAACCAACACGACGAATTTGGCAAGTGATCATCTGAACACGGGGCGCGGTGAGACATTGAAGAGACTAGTCATTGCCAACAACAATAAGGCTATAAAGAAGACGGGTGGTAGCGTTGAAGACGATGAGAATTTGACGCCCATGTCCTCCACGTCTTCCATGGTTTCTGTTCCAATGCAGAAAGGTGCAACACCATTTCATCATCGTCGTCATTCCTTGTTTTCTGCTGATCCAGACGATGATGTTTTTGAAGAAATGGAGTACTCGTTCGAGGAGAGACGAGCTGGTTTCTTGGTTCAATAGTCAGGTATAGAAGTCTGATCCCCAGATGCTAAAAACAATGTACAATATAGATTTGTGAGCTGAACTTTAACTGAACTGAAGTGTTGTAGTTCTCTCTTTTTGTTCTGTTTTGGGGATTTTCGTGGTCACTTGTAATTGGCTCTTTTGGTTATCAGCGTACATTCTTTACTGCTCAGCGCTCAATACATGCAAGCTTCAATTTACTCTCCAACACACTTTCTTCTGGTTATAATTTAAATGTTGCTTTATCAGGTTAACATTTAAATTGTTTTGTTTTAAATCTTTAAACCACTTATATTATTGAATCTAGTCATTAAATTAAATTATTGTATGAACATTAGGGTGTAAACAATTTAGCCTGAATTGAGCCTCAATTTAGCTCAGCTCGACTCGTGAAAAAAACTCATGTCATTTATTAAATAAGCCTAACAAGGGCTGTAAACGAACCGAGCTTTTAACGAGCCGCTCGAGCTCGGCTCGTTAAAT
>JAYMTP010001968.1:0-21535 GCA_036897365.1 Geranium brycei
TATATGTAGCTTAATTGTAGAGAGCATGGTTGGAGTTGAACATAGAAAATTAGCTCTCTACCCTAATTCCAATGCTAATCACTCCCTATATTATTTTAAATATAGGGAGCACCATTGAGATGCTCTAACCCCTAAACCCTATATTTAGACATTGCCATTTCATCTTATATCGTCAAATTTACTATGTTAAATTTGTAGGATAATAATTTCTAACCATATTTGTAAATATAATACGATGATATTGTAAAATCCTAAACTCAACCTCCACTCTAACCAAAAACCTTCAATCTAACCCATCTCTCAACTCTAACCCTAAACACTCAATTCGTAATATTATGAGCCCTTAAAATTCGTTATGAATTATTATTATTCAGATTTAATATAGTAAATTTGGCGATATAAGATGAGATGACCATGGTGAGATTGGAGGAGTTATTTTTGGCGGAGGTTTCGATGTTGTTGCTTCCTCTCTGACGTTGATGGCTGTGTCGGGTTTGACCCGTGTCGTCGTTGCTGCTTTGCGATGGAGGACGGAGTTGCTCAACGCGTCTGTGGCTGTGGCCACGGGCTTACAGTTTAGATTCGGTTTTGTTCGCCGATTGACTTCGTTGGAGTTGCGGTCGGGTCGACACATCTGGACGGTCTGCCTCATCCTCTGTCTCCTGCGTTTGGCGTTCCTTTATTGGTGGTAATTCGCTCTCTGTATATGGAAGGACCCGTCTTCGCGGAGGCGTTTAGCCTCCATCGTTTTGGGTATTTATTTATTTAAGTGGTTCAGTACCCTGACTATTATTTTGGAACAACTTACCCCTAAATACTCAAAATACTTAAATTACCTTTGAAATTGAACAAGTTCAATTTCACATGCTTTTGGTTCAGTCCGGTCCAACAAAAAATCAAAACACAAGTTGATTCATGTGGAATTACCGTTTTACCCTCTCTCTCCCTTTTATTAATAATTTTTTTATAATTAATGATTAATAATTTCAATTTTAAATTTTGTAATGATTATAAAACTTTAATTAATAATAATTTTTAATAACTATCCATTAAAGAATTTATAATTAATAATTTATTAATAATCATAACTCTAATATTTAAAATGTACTAACTAATAATGAATACTAATTAAGTAATTTGTATTAATAATCATTTCAAAATAAATAATTAAAAGTACTAGTAATACAAAATTAATTATTTAAGAATAATTACAAAACGATAAATACTTTACACTAATAAAAAATCAAAATATTAGCTTCTGCTTCTTTCCCGTGGGTTTGGTCGCCAGAGTTTTCATTCTCACCGGAGAGGCTGAGACGCTGGAGGAGGAGAGGGAGAGACTCTCAATCGGAATCGTCTGGATCTGGAGAACAGGGAGAGGCTCTGCAGTGTTGTGTCTCTGGCGACCGTTTGTTGCATATCGACAAGCCTTTCCCGATCGACTGGTTCTCGACGACGAGGTGGGACCGATGACGAAGGAGGAGACAGAGGCGGATGGCGACGGAGAAGGAGGCCACTGTTGCTGCACATCCCTTTCCATTTTGCGACGGCTCAAAATTCCAGATCTGCGGAGCCCAGCCCGAGCTCCCTCGCCTGAGGAACCCATCAAATTGATTAATTTACTCAAATTGGTTAAATTTAACAATGCTGAAATTTAACCGGTTTAATTTCAGGGGTAGGTTAGGTATTTTAGAAGTAGGTTGTCCCAAATTGATAGTTAGGGTACTAAAATGAGAAAAAATGAAAGTGAAAAAGTGTATAATTAGATACACAAAAATGTCATTTTCTCTAACATCTAATACTAGCTTCACACGCTATATATCTTAATATTCAAACATATAAATATGAGTAGTTCGGTATATTATGTTTTAATTATACGTAAAACCAATTTCTCATTAAGTGTGGCTGTAATTTAGTGGTGAGAATTCCGCGTTGTGGCCGTGGAGATCCCAGGAGCCACAATTTTGTCTCTTTTCTAATTCATCTATAAAGTTTGGCTAGATTATTGTATCGAGTCTCGGCTTTTCCTGGCCATGTACCAGCAGTGATACTTAACTGTTTTCTTACTTTCTAGGCGGGCGGACCTCGAACCCGCTTTCATGGCCAGTCTTATCACTCTCCGTCGTCACAACATTTCGTGATGTGGCACCCGAGCTCTGATCCGTCGACGTTGAAGACGAGTTCAAAGTAATCAACGATTACGGCTCTGGGACAACCACCCTCCCTCGACCGCCTCCTCTTCAAAACCCTCGAGGTCAATAACTTCAACCAGGTGGCACGCTATCTCCTCCACGACACCCTCCAACATCAAACGTTCCACATCGTGTACGTTGTCACAGAGAGCGAGAGGTTGTCGTATCAATATGATGACGTTGACTAAGAAGACAAGACGGTGAGTGAGATCGAATAATTGGGGGCATGTTCGGTGTGTTTGGAGGATTTTTGCGGTGACTTCGTGCGCACGTCATGTTCGCATTTTTATCATGAGTCGTGTATCTTGAGATGGTTGGACAAATCAGTCACATGCCCCTTCTATCGAGAACAAATAATATGTAATTTAGTCCATGCATATACATTTTTTAATTACATATGAACAATGCATGTGTAGGTGTTATATTAATTTTCCGATCGATAGGATCGTTTTTCATTCTCGGATTTGAATTCCATTGTTGTAAATTTCACGAAACATGTGTTAAGAAAATAGGGGTTCACGATTTAATGATTTCAGTCAATTTAATGAATTATTTTTATAAAAAATTGGTATCGCCTATCTGACAAGACATTGGTCAACGTCTCGCTGATTATGGTTCACCAAGCCGGTGAGACTTGGTCCAACCAAATCTCGCCAGTTAGGTGAAACCATACCAAACGAGACATTGCAACGTCTCGTCCGGTATTGCCTCACCTAGTTGGCGAGACATTGCGCCCATTTGCATGGCTATATATCAACGCAATGTCTCGTCGGGGCAACTCCTCTCCCGACCAGACAGTGCGGACGCGGACATTACCGGCAAGCGTACAAGTAATCTTCCTCTCCATCTGATGGTCGGTGGAGCACACTTAAATATAATTTAGTAAATAATGAAACAAAATAAAAGTGATTTTTGTATGTTCATATTATTAATCATACTTATTATTATGTTTTAGTGGTAAAATATTGATGTCATTCTTTGTCCCCAAGCTAGGTCACGGCATAAATTTCACTAACAACATGTTTCTAATATTTGTGTAATTTAGTTTTAAATATCCTATAAATTGAAATTAAGGTTCGGAGAGGGGGCGGCGGAAAAAGAGGTGAAAGGGCATGGCTCGCAGTCGCTTGAAGTCGCAAAAAGCAGTGCCGTCGGAGAAGCCGACCAGCCGCCGGCAGAGCAACCTCGAGCGCTCCGCCTATTTCGCCCGGAGAGAGGCGGCGAAGGTCTTGCGCACCGTCCTCGACGGCGACGCTCGCCGCCGCGCCACGAGCTCCATCAAAGCACTCATCTACAGCCCCAATGTCAGGAACAAGAAGGGCACTTACGCTCTCGTCTGCCAAACCCTCAAGCGTAAGTCACCTACAAACCCTAACCTCTGTTTGGTTAAGCTCAACTATGTGTAAGATGAATGTGCTTTCATAATGCTGATGAACACTGCCTTAGTAGTCAGTATAGAGATTTTGCCACTTTTTTTTTGTTTCTTTCAAATGCTTGAGTTTTTGAGGTGTTTTAGTGATGGTTGTGAGTGTGACTTTTTATTTTTAATTTGATTGGTTTTCAGATCTTCCTATTATCAAAGAAGTCTTGGAGGACGCCGATGTATTGAACACCAAGTGGAAGGTACTGTCATCTCCCCTCTACTTGTATTTGTGTGTTCTTGTTAAATTTAGAATTGAGTTTCTCTTGTCTATGAATTGATTGAAATGCGGCGTGATGGCGTTTACTTTCTGCAGAAGCAAGAACCATTGATGTACCTGGTCACTTATGATATTCTGTTCGGCAAGGTACGTTTGTTGCTTGTATATAACTTTATATGTTTTTAGACTACTCACAGTTTTGTGAGACATGAGTACTGAAAAATCAGTTTAGACAGTATGATGCTTAACAAATGGCAGTAACCTTCTGTCGATACTGAAAGGTGGTGGGTAGTGGTTAAGTTGGAATTGTATGTTTTGGCCTCTTGAGGCAAGATGTGGGTTGATAATGACACCATTTTTTGTCTTGTAAAGCATGGTATTATCTGATTTCTTCCTTGTTGCAAATGAAACGTGACAACCACTTATAAACATGATAACAGTTTGAGCCTACAAACTGAACCTGATATATATGCGTTCAAATATATATATTGGGGGGGGGGGGGGGGGGGGGTGTTTGGGTTTTTTTTTGGCGCACCAACAGTAGCGTAGAAAAATGTGTTCAAAATTAAATTTTGGGGGGGGGGGGGTAGGAGGATGTTTGTGTTTATATTGTGACAGCAAATTACTGCTCGATGCTACAGTGTTTGATATTTTAGATCACTGTGTACCCTCTCCACCATTTATCTGGTTTCTTAATCTTAATGCGCGTGATGATATACTGAATGAAGGAGAGGATGTTTGTATATTTTACATTGTGACAACAAATTACTGCTCGATGCTGGTTGAGATTTTAGACGACTGTGCATTGTGTATCCTTTCCACCATTGATCCGCTTTCTTAATGTGCATGATGATTTACTGAATGAATTTCTTTCTCTAGGAGAATTCTCTAGTCGGTGACGCAGAGAAGTTTCTCATGCTCAGGAAGGATGCACTGCAGTCGTCTCTGGCACGCCTTTTGGTGAAGAAAAAAGTGAAAAGGATTGATGATTTGGTGGCAGTATATGGTATTCTTCCGGGTATGTATTCATATCTTTCTTATACTAACAGTTTATTTTCCTTCCAGAACTTAGGCTTGCTTTGGTGAGCTAACAGATTGATAAATCCAGATGATTTGTTCTGATGCTTAAATGCCATATTGGGTAAATACTAGCCCAAAGTAAGGAAATAAAGCTGTTGGCACTCAGCTTCTTTAACTTACCAAAAACTCTTGCAGCTTGACAGCTATGGATACCTTATTATGACTTGAATAGGATACTTTTGCGCTGATTTAACATTGTTTCTATTCACATGGTTCACTAGTAGATGAATGATTGAATCTGATTGTAGAGGTCTTGATCATCCCATTGCATCTCTTATCTACTCACTTGGATGGTGCAGGAACAGAAATGCATAAAGGTATTGAGTATTGACCTTTAATTGCCGACTTGTTTTGTTCTGTTAATGTATGGTACAGATATATCAAAACCTCGTTATGTTCGTGTGAACACTCTGAAGCTGGATGTTGATGCTGCCTTCGTTGAGTTAGGGAGACAATATAAGGTACATCAAGCGATGCTTTTGATATGATAACTATACGTGCATAGTTTTCACATCTGTTTATATAGTATAGAGTTAATATACTGATATATAAAGAAGCTGTCAGATAAAGCTTCCTGATTTAATATGGTGGACATTCATCATATTCGTGCAAATCCAATATTTCAAGTGAATGTTTCATCTTTTCCTGTTGGGAACTTCTTTGAAATTTTCTTTTCCTGGAACTATATTCATCATTATAGCTTCTCTTGAGTTGTGGTTTTATTCTTCATCCTCTATATAGTTATTCTGGGTTTGCTCATTCAATAGGTTGAAAAGGATGACACAGTTCCGGAATTGTTGATACTGCCATCAGGTAGTGATTTGCATGATCATCCGCTTGTCTCAAATGGCAGCGTCTTCTTACAAGTAAGATTTTTGTAGTTGTCTTTATTTTTTAAATGGCTTGTTTCTGTCTGGGATCTTATCCTGAATTCAAAATTAGTCAGATAATTATCATGGTTAGGCAATAGTTGTAGTTTTCAGTTTTTTTCCCCTAAGAATTTTTTTTGTAGGGTAAGGCAAGTTCCATGGTTGCTGCGGCCCTTGATCCTAAACCTGATTGGGAGGTAAGTGTCAGTATAGTTGTTGAATTGGTTTCAAGGTTTTCCAGTTGAGAAAGATGGCTATCCTCTTCTATTGCTTTCTTCTGTCAGGACCTTGTTGCCATCTGCTTACATTCAAGAAAAATTAATTTGAATCATCATATTATGTTATTTCAACATTACATGCCATTGATGATTGGAAATAAAGTCTCATGATTCAGTACCAAGTTTATTTAAAATTAAACGAATTGGGAATAAGATAATTTAGATTATGTACCTATACATGATTTTTTAACCAGGAAAAACTATCTTATTTGAGATCAGGATCATTTTCTAACACCTAGAATATACTTGAGTTACAATTGTCATTCAGCCTTTATCAGACTTCAAGTTGTATGTGCAAAAGGATGAAAGTATTGTGTGTAAATCAGAAAGAAAAACACAGAAAAGTGCTTCAAAGTTGCATCGTGTTGCATGTTTTTTATGTTTGCTTTAGTTGGCACTTCACAATAGGATGGGTTCCCTGAGTCAGATATTTATTCAATGCTTAACTATATTTGTATGTGAAGGTTATTGATGCATGTTCAGCTCCAGGAAACAAAACTGTTCACCTAGCTGCCCTTATGAATGGAAAGGGGAAGATTGTAGCATGTGAACTGAAAAAGGACAGAGTTAAACGTTTAGAAGAAACCGTCAGCCTGTCTGGAGCTACTAGTATCCTTGTAGCGGTTATCGTATATATTATATACCATTTACCATGATTATTTGGATGCTTTCATCATTCACACCTTTATCACAGCTCTAGAACATTACTATTTAAATACCACTTGAAATTTCTTGTTGTACTCTATGTCCCAAATTCTGATACTTCATACTTAGTTACCATGTATTATGATGCTTAAGAAAATTATGCTTTAAAAACATAGTTTAGATCTGTTTCTTACCTCTTATCTGTCTCATCCTGTGTTTTTAATAACCTTGACCTGGCTTCTAGACATTGAAGTTCTACACGGAGACTTCTTAAACTTGAACCCAAAAGATCCTGCATACTCCAAGGTTAGCAAAGAGCAATTGTTACATGTCCTTATACACATGCCACTGAGATCACCAACTGTTTGCGGAAAACTTGTTAGTAAATAGTATGATCAATCACTATACCTTTCTTACATAGAAAAGACTTATATCTACATTTTGATTCTACATGCTATTGGGTCTTGTGTTTTGAGAATAGTTGGATGAAGATCGGTACAAGTTACTGTACCCTACTTGGAGTTCTCATCTCAATAAGTGTTTTACTTGAATATAACACATACGTGTAGTTGATAATGGTAAATTCCCATGGGGTGATACAATATCTGATTATCATAATACTTTGTATCACAACATTTCCCAGTGGATATCAAGTGTCTCCTTGTATCTAACAGCCAGCTTTAGTCGACACCGTTCCCACTTGTTTGGTGGGAAGCGATTTTTTTGATATACTTGTTTTGATTGATCAATATTCTCTGGATGCTCGCTTACAAATCTAGTCGAACTTATAGGTGCGTGCCATTCTCTTAGATCCTTCGTGTTCTGGATCTGGGACTTCAGCTGATAGATTAGACCATCTGCTTCCATCACATTCTGAAGGTAACATTCAGTTCACAAATTATATATGATATATTAGTTGAATGCTGAGGAAGTCTTCAAAGAAGACTAATTTGAACACTTCCTTTTACATGTTGATACATCTATTCTGTAATCTACATTGAGTGCATGCGCGAGTAGAAATGGTAACCGAATGTCATAATGCTAGAATGATAGCAATGAGTTAAGTAGAGTTCTTGGGGAATCAAGATTAGGACATATTCTTGAAGGCTAATTGAACTTCAGTATAGTTTATTCTTTCAAACTGAGCGTCATTTTCTGCTCATCAAATGAGAACAATATTGCTAATACTCATACTTCCGGAACTTCTGTTCAATCACTCTGAAGAGGAATAATCAATTTGTTATGTATCTGTTGTTTTTCGAATGGAAAATATCACTTTGTTAGTTCTGTACAGTGTTTTCTGAACTAGTTTTGCACTGCTTAACCACACAGGACATGCTTCTGCTGGTTTTGCCGACACCGAGAGGCTAAACAAGCTTGCAGCCTTTCAGAAGAAGGCTCTGGCTCACGCATTATCTTGTAAGTATCTCTCTTCTGTGTGAGTTTTGCTGCATTTACTATTCCCACCACTCGGCTTCAATAGTTGCAAGGAAATTATGACTCAAAATTCTTGAGGGGTCGAGTATCACAATGAATTTGATTAACAAATAAAAAATGGAAGGACTAATGTCTTATGAAGTGGTTGGATGATGTGACATGAAAAGTCAGTCTCTCATAATATTATTATCATGAAGTTTGATGTGGAGGTTATTACAAGAACACCGTTCATTTTGTGGCGAGCATCATGTAACCCAAATTTCTTTCCTGGTTTTACATTGTGTTGCAGTTCCAGCAGTTGAAAGGGTTGCTTACAGCACATGCTCCATAAATCAAATTGAAAACGAAGACGTGGTCCAATCTGTTCTGCCACTTGCTGAATCATACGGTTTTCAACTTGCAACTCCCTTCCCTAATTGGCAGGGCCGTGGTCTTCCAGTTTTTGATGGCGGTAAGCCTTACTCCACAATACTCCACATTCAGAAAAGAAGCTTCTTCTTTCATGTCCAATGTGATGGACAAGTTTTATTGTTTGTGAAATGCAGCTGAGAAGTTGCTTCGTACTGATAAAAAGAAAGACAAAGAAGGTTTTTTCATTGCATTGTTCACCAGGAACCCTGTCATCCAAGCACCACCAGCATCAGCAGCAGCAGCAGCATCTGTACCGAAGAGGAAAAGAGTTGCAATGCCTCTTCTCCATTCAAGACTTTCCAAAATGTGGTTCCAGTTTCATCTCAATTCACGCAGAACCTCCAGTTCCAAAGTTTAGTTTCAATCCGCAGCCCTTTCTCTTTCAGCTAGATCTTGTGATAAGAAATTTTGACAAATTTTGGATTCTGCGACCCAAAGCAGTGAATTATTAATAGATGATACTATTTTCCTTTGATATTTTATTGCTATCTTAATGCTTTGGGAATAGTTCACTTGCTATCGTATTTTACACAATTTTCACATAACTTTTCCTTTCACTTTACTAATTTTTCAAATACGATTTTCACCCAACTTCCCAAACAGTTTTATCCACTGAGATTGGAATAAAAGTTACAGAAGTAGCCAATGTAAACAAAATCATCACAAACAATACGTAAGATCTTGAACCTCACTTATTCATATATAATTCAGCAACCAGAAACATCAAGATCACAAACCCAGATACAAAAACCGCTAATCAATTCACTCAAGCAATCTGGACCTGAATGGTCTTGGGCTTCTTGGGCTCCGGCGGCGGAAGCTTCTCGACGGTGACCGTCAGGACACCATCCTGGCAGACGGCCGAAATCTTGTCGGTGTCGGCGTTGTCAGGCAGCACAAACTTCCTCATGAACTTGCCGACCCTGCGCTCCATCCTCACGTACTTGTCCTTGTCCTTTTCCTCCTCTCTCTTGCGCTCGCCGCTGATGGTGAGCACGTTGTCCTCCTCGACCTGGACGTTGATGTCGCCGCTCTTGAGCCCAGGCATGTCCACTATGAACACGTACGACTTGGGGCACTCCTTGATGTCGGCGGGTGTGGCGGCCATGGCCTTGGCGTCGCGCACGTAGGCGCGGGTGGGGGCGTTGGCGCCTGATGACTTGTCGCCGTCGTCGGCGAGGTCCATCATGTGCTGGATTGTGGAGAAGAGCGGTGAATCGAGACCCATCAGCCTCATGTCCATCCTTCTTCTTTTCTTCGGATTCGTCGTGGCGAAATTGCAGAGCAGATTAATTTGTTATTGTGAATGTATTGATTGTGCGATATTCTGATGAATGTGGGTGCGGTTGAGGGGTGATGGTGGGGGATTTATAGGTGGTTTGGGAATGGAAATGGGTCGTGGAAGTTTCTGGAGGTGAAATGGAACGAGTTTCTAGGACATTCCCTTTACCTTCCTCCTCGAATTTTATGGAACTTTCTCGAAAACCTTATACAACACAATTTTGACTAAAATTAGTTAATGAAAATAAACCACCAAGAGTATAAGAGTTTTAATTTGAGAAAACATCATATTGGAACGTTTTTTTAAACAAATCATTAGTATTATTAATCAGCAAAATATGAGTATTAGTTAAAGTCCCTCACTATAATCACAATAATCACTGTTAGCAAAATATGAGTATTAGTTAAAGTCCCTCACTATAATCACAATAATCAATGTTAGTTAAAGCGTATTTGACTATCTCATGAACCACTGAATTACAATAGCGACGAGTAAAAGAAATAGAGACACCTATGCCAGAGGAAGAGAGGGTGCGACGGCAGTCGCCGATAATGTCCCCGAACATGTTCCTCACCTGCTCCCACACCGAACATGATCCACCACCCCGAGACAATCTGATTCTATCACCGCCTCCGTCCAGTTGCTCCCTTTTTTCCTATGAAAATGCTTCCATAACACCTACGGCCTCTACCTCTTCCGAGTGGAGATTTCCCGAAAAACACCTACAAAAAGCCCCCACCATCCAGCCCCCTAAAATTCTACAAGCGAGCCCTACACTCCGGAACCCCCTCTTGGTATCCACTCCCCGTCGACATTTATCTTTAGCACACCTGCCTCATAAGGGACCCAAGTAGTGGAAGGCGCATGTTGTCTGTCCCTGGCCCGCACTGCTTACTACTAGAGGTCTGGCTACACCCCTTGATCTTCGGAACCCCTTTGTTAGTGTCACTACCCTTGTCGGGTGGAATGTCTCCCCTTTCAAAAAAGCCGATTCCTTGCTCTCCATTTCGCCCATTAAAATAAGACGATTTGTATTTAATTATATTTAGTAATTTTTTTTTGAATATTACATTATTTTTCCTAACTACCTTTAAACTTACCCCATCTAAATATCGCGCTGAGTCTCGAACCCTAGTCTAAAGTCAGGGAGCGAGCAATGTCAATTACTAGGCCACACTCAAGCTGCTTATTTATATTCAGTAATAATTCTTTTTATTTTAGTACTATCTTAAAACATTGTTACTCTTTTCGTTAAATATTGATTTATTTTAAATTTTTCAAAAAATCTAAAATACATCTAAATACTCTAAAATCTATGATGATGTGTCATTGTTTAAGAGTCTATTAATTTTGAAGAAGTTAAGTTCGACTTGAGTTTTATCTTAGTATCAAATTCAGTTAAACTCAATCATATAGAGTTCAAAACAAGTATCCAACAAATTAAGTTTGTTAAAAATCAGGCTTATTTACCGTCTGTTACCATTCAAATTTGTATAACCTATGATGTAAAAAACAACTCAAGTGAAGGCATAGTGTAACTCACAAAATAACACATCCCAAGAAACGACAGGTCGTTTGAGTGAGAAGAAGACAAGTCGTTTCGATGCCACCCGAGCCCGATCTACACGGACGAATGCGACATGTCGCCTCAATCCTCTGTTCGGCCTTTACTCATATGGAGTGACTGAGGTTGAGATGCAAGTAACACCAGCAAAGAGGAAGGAGAGAGACATGGAGGTCATGGAGCCTGAGGGATCCGGATCCTCGGGCCCGGGTCGGTACACGCTCCGGCCGGGTCGATTCAACAGCGAGGACGTCCTCTTCTGCGTCGATGTGGACGCTGAATCGCTCGTGGAAATGAAAACTCCGGGCGCGAATGGCCGACCCGTTACCCGATTGGAAGCGATCACGCAAGCGATCCTCCTCTTCGTCAACTCCAAGCTCACCACCAACCTAGACCACCGATTCGCTTTCGCGACTCTGGGCAAGACCGCTTCATGGGTACTCTCGTTTTCCCCCAAATTTTGATTTTCTGCAGTGATGATGCTTGACCTCAAAAACATTATGGGTTTTGTGCTTGTGTTGTTCCTGCGTTTTAGTGGATTGGTGATTGTGTTCTTTTGTGTTCAAGTTTGGATCTTTGATGCATTTCTTAATTTGTGTTGGTGTTTTAGTTGATTTAGATCATCATTGTAGGGGTAAATAACTAAATACATCAAATTGTGGAGCCTAATTCTAAGTTTGATCTTTAGATCGTCGTTTTCTGAATTAGTGTTTTGGATTTGGCAGAAAGGCACAACACAGAACACGGATATTGGTTTGTATATTCGTTTTCCCCCAAAATTTGATTTTTTTTTTGTGTCTGTTTGTTTCTGTTGTTTGGTTTATAAGAACCAGATTGGTGCTACGGTGATGATGCTTGACAAAAAGCATTATGGATTTTCTTACTTGTGTTGTTCCTGCGTTATAGTGGATTGGTGATTGTCTTCTTTGTGTTCAAGTTTGGATCTTGATGCATTTCTTAATTTCTGTTGGTGTTTTAGTTGATTTCGATCATCATTGTAGGGGTAAATAACTAAATATATCAAATTGTAGAGCCTGATTCCAAGTTTGATCCGTAGATTGTCATTCTCTGAACTAGTGCTTTGGATTTGGCAGAAAGGCACAACACAGAACGCATATATTGGTTTATAATTCGTCATACTAAGCTTAGAAGTAGACTGTTTGCGTAATAAATAGTATTGATTCCTTGTCGTACTTTGGAAGAAGAAACTATGGCCAAGTGTCTGTACTCCATACACTGTTTGAACTGAGCAAAAACTTGCTATATGCTTATAGGATTGTTGAGAGTATTGCCGGAGTTCCGTCTGATGGAACAATCACTTTGGTGACATAAACCTTCTTATTGGTAATCACACTTAATGTGTCTCCTCAAGTAGAAGTTCATGCCTTAGCGTTCACAAGGATTTTTTTTTATCTTGAAGATATCATTTTTTCAATGATGTGTCAGATAAGCAATTACAGAAATGCAATTATCTGATGAGAAGTCACGATTCCGGGCATAAAAATTGAAACTTCGATTGAATCGGACCAACCCCAATCGTAACCGATTAGGGTTTACAAACTACTACTATCGCTACCTTACCGCTACGATTACAATTGACAGAGAACGATACCCCAAACCCTAGTGAATCGCTATCCTCTTATACCCCCATAGCCACACACCCACATTCTGCTTCAATACGAATGGTACAGTACAGGACCATCACCAGCTCGAGGATGAAGACAGCTACAACGGCTAATTGCCCAACCAATCAGCTCGTCCCACTTCAACCGCTGTCGCTCTTCTCATAACTAATCAGCTCTTATTATCGCAACACACCGTGTTACCAAGATTGCTTCTCACCCACAACGACATCGTTTTGCTCTTTGGCACTAAACAGCCAAACGGCCTCGTTTTGCTCTTCACGAACTAACTAACGTATGAATTGTTAGTTAAGTTCATGACATGATGAAGCCAATAGTCTCCTTGAAATTGACCAATCTAGGCAGAAAAACTCTTTTTTCCCCTTCCAAGTAGGTTTGATAGAATTGTAAGATGTCTCGTGGATAATTCCATTCTTCTTTCCTAAGTCAACTAGGAAATTTGAGTCATACTTTTCACCTTGATTGAATCTTATTCTCTTGATTTTTTGATCAAGTTGATTTTCTATCTCGTTCTTGAACTTGATGTATATTTCTTCAATCTCATCTTTGGTTCGAAGCAAGTACACTCTTATAAACAGTGAAGTGATGTTTACTTCCTTTACTCCTTGTATTCTTGAAATCAACAAGATCAGTGTAAATTAATTCGAGGAAATTAGAGTTCTTAAAGTTTCCAGTATACAAAGATTCTTGGTAAACTTTGCTTACACAAAATTGACATTTAGAAATTCTGTGGTAGATAATGCATTTATTTTGTCTAATATTTTCATTTATATATTCTGAATTAAAGGAAGAAATGATATTCAAAAGACAAACAAATGCAAATGTGTAAAAGAAAAAAAAACATAAAACACAACAGATAAAAGTAAGAGTGAATAATGATTTATCTCTCTCCCTCCCTCGGCAAAGAGGTCTATTATTTTGTCTTTTTTTCACTTATATATTATTGTTAAGAAATTTTTTGTTTTATTCAATCACTTTAATAAAAGATACCGCAGTTGCATTCATAAAACTATAGTTTCTCTTCAACATAACTTGAACTTCTGTGCTACTGTAATCTAACTAAGTTACACTTTAAGGCAGAACTTGTGAACACCACTTTAGTAACAATTCCGAATCTCTGATGAATGGAAACAAAACGAAAAAGTACCGTGCTCTGATAAAAACAAGTTATATTTATTTTATTGCTTTCTGATACATTAAGGAAATCATTTGTATTTGTCTTTGGATACCAGCTAAGGAAAGAATTTAGTAGTGAAGTTGAGGCTGCAATAGCTGCAGTTAAGGGACTCTCAGCTACTACTACATCTTCTGGCCAGGCTGATCTCACCCAACTGTTTCGCTACGCGTCTCATGAAGCAAAGAAATCCCGTGCACAAAATCGAATTTTAAGAGTGGTAAGTCACAGTTAGATTCATTATAGAGATTGCATGTATGGTTATGTTATTTCCCTGTGATTCAGAACCTTATATAGTTGTATTTACAAAACAACTAATATCTGGTTGATTGTTCCACGGATAGTTAAAGCCTCACATGATATGTGAAAATTTCGTTATTTTTTTGTTCTCGTGCCATCTTCTATGGGTTTAGTTGTCCAAGTATATTTAGAATAGTTCTGTTTGGGTTGTTACCTGTTTCTTTCGGGTTAGTTTATGATTTCAAAGTTATTAACATCAACTACCTTACTACTCTACGTTTTGCCTGTTACGCTGTGGTGTTCAGGTCCTTTTCTACTGTAGATCATCTGTTCGGCCGCGTCATCAATGGCCTTTGAACCAGAAACTCTTCACATTCGATGTGATGTACCTACACGACAAGCCGGGACCTGACAACTGCCCCCAGGAGGTTTACGATGCACTGGTTGAAGCCCTTGATTTTGTCAGTGAATATGAGGGCTACATCTGCGAGAGTGGACAGGGTTTATTACGTGTTCTCTATCGGCACATGTGTGTGCTGCTGTCACATCCTCAGCAGCGTTGCCCACAGGACTACCTCGACATACCCAAATCGCTTACAAAGAAAGTGCCCGCACCCGACCCAGCAACTGGTGGGGAAAATGTAATTGTACCAATCCAGTAAGAAACATTGTTTACTCAATTACTGGCTTCTTGTTGCACTTGATCACGCATCTTTGTGTTTAGGTTACATTACATATGCTTCTAGGTTAGAGCATGACATTACATGTAGAACTTTTCTCTGGCAGTTGTTTATATATTTTGAAGTTTTTGTGATGGCAAATGAGATATAGATAGACTGATATAGCTTGCCTGATTGGATGTTGTTTTTACTTTAAGGTAATGTGTTACTTCTGCAAGAGATAAATACATCGTTTCGACCATAATGTTGTTTTGAGTCCAAATCTTGATGCATAATTTAGGCTGTTCACGGTTCGGGCTTGAGTCTATTTGGTTTGCTTTGGTATGGAATCGAACCGATTAATTTGGTTTTAAGAAAATAAAAATTGAAATCGAACCGATATTTGGTTTGGCTTTGAACCTGTTGATTTTGGTTTGGTTTTTTATGATCCGAACATTTTAAAATGTTTTGACTTATTATTTAACTTGCTGATTTTTTGTTTGAATCTTTTTAACCGATTTTTATGAAATTTTCACAATTTGGGTTGATTTATTATTTGACTTATTTTTTGTTGGTTCGATATTTATAGGTCCAATTACTAAATATTGATGACCTAAAATGAGTCATTTGTCTTAATTGATCGGTTTCCAGTTTGTTTTTCTATCGGTTCTTATTTTATAAATTAAAATTAAACTGAAAAGGTTTTGGTTCAATTCAATTTTAAATTGAACCAATTTGATTCTTTTCGGTTCGGTTACTTATCATCAAATGTACAATACACTTGTTGATCAAAGTACATTGTTAAAGTTGGTTTAGTCTATCTCATTCTCATCCCATTCTTTTTTGGGGATAAGATCAGCACTTGCATTAGTAATGGAGATATTAAAATTCCAATACATTTTTTTTTGAACGATTAGGCTATGACTCAATAATTGGCACTTGTTTAAATGCAGTCAACGGTTCATTGTTGGTATTTTATTTTCTTCAAACTTAATTTGTTGTTTTCCAAGGATAATGTTACTGGTCATTATGAGGCTTTTCTTGCGCTATGCTATGCTATTTTTGTTCTCCAAACTTTGGGGTGCGCATGAGTTTAATACCCTCTGTATTAATTAAGGGGATTCCCTTAATTAAGTTTCTATTAGGCTTGATTGTAATCATGACGTGGATTGTAATTTGCCTCCCCGAGTGTTATCAATGTTTTCTTTGACTTTAAATTTAAAATTGAACTCACAAATAATTGCATATTAATATTAATAAATGCAGCATGACAGAGGTTTAGCTATAAATTAATGGGCTTGTGCCCCTTCATGTTTGGGTAGAGACTGTCTATTATTTTATTTGAGTTTGACTAATTGTTATGATAGGTTATATCAAATTTAATGAGAAAGATTTCATTTCATTATAATTGGTTCTTATCGTTTTAATTCAGTTTATTTTAGGCTTAATAATACTCGTAAATTTATTGTTTGGTTAGATTATAATGATTTATTTCAATTTAAACTTAAAACTTAATATTTTAGGACATTCATCACGCCTAATCAAATAATCAAAATTACAATCACCCTATATTGTGATTGAATCTTGACATTTTAACTTTACAAAATTAAACTAAAATGATAATTAAAAATTAGAATGAAACATTTTCAAATTGAATTAAGCTTATGTCATTATCTGATAAGTTATCAACTTATAAGTGATGGATCTATGCAACCATGACAAAGCTCCACTCGAGCATCATATTTTTAAATAGAAATATAATTCAATCGTGTTTAGGAATGTTGACTAAGTGTTTTGCTTGTACATTTTTTCGTTAAGCAATTTTTGTATTAAACTGTTAAGCAACCATTCCTAATTGCCAAGTGCTGGCAATTAAAGACAACACTCAAGTTCAGTCAAAAGCTTAACCACCCAATATATAAATTTTTATGATTAATTCCTAATTTTCCTTTCAAATATACTGTTTGCTAATTTTACCCAATTACACATTATTATTCTCAACTATACCCTTTTGCTAGGTGGGTGGCATGTTTAGAAAGTTGGCGTACAAAGATAGAGTAGAGGGGCTTATTTCGGTCATGACCGGGAGGTTTGAGAGGAGGAAGGGGAGAGGGTCTCATCGAGACAAGATTTGGTAGTATTCTTAAGGTTCATAATTCACGATTCATGGTTATAATCCAAGTTTTTTATATCCACAAAGTTCAGTTTTTAAAGAGTTAGGGTCTGATAAGTTTCCTGAAAATCATCATATATCTCTATCCACTGACTATACTTTATGTGTCCTCACTCAAAATTTATCAAATGTTATTAAATAATTTTACCAAAATAATATTTCTCAATCCACTAATTCTGGCCTATGAGCCCTCACTCAAAGATATAAAAGTTATTAAAGTATCAAAAATTTTAAAGTTAATATTCATGCACAACCCCACTTAACTTAATTTGATTTCTCAACCGACTCAAGTTAAACGAGGTGTTAATATAATTAGGCAAATTTCATATTAGTGTATTTTCTATTACTCTAGTTTTTTTATTTAACTTGATTTATAGCGTGTATTAATCTATAATCAATAATATTTCCCTCTACATTTTCTCTCAATATCACATTCTTTTAACTTTTAACACAACTATTATCATATACCAGAAATTTCTCACCGTGCAAATTATATAGAAAATCATTTAATCCTAGTTTAATTCATGACGTACCATAAATTAGTTGACAATCGAGAGAGAACCCAAAATGTCCTTTAATTGAATCTTGGGGTAATCTAGAATAATACCTAACTATTAAAAAGTGTGTATTATTGAACCAAGTTGTGTTTTCAGCTCTCTGGGAGCCACACCCACATATATAATATTGGCTTATTGCGTAATATAAATATAGCTTATCAAAGAAGCAAAAATCATTATCAAAAGTTTTGTGATTTGAAATCTCAGAGAATATGGGAATCTGCATATCCACTGCATCTTCCAAGATCCAAGAGACCTCTGATCAAGATGAAGGTTTTTGCCATGAAAATGTCATATTCTACCAAGAAAAATATATAAACCATCATGGAATTGTTGTCGACAAGGGACTTGGTTCTCTCCATTCCAAGCCAGGAAGCAAAGGTCTCAACCAAGATTCTGCTATTCTCTACCAGGTAATTATTGGTCATCTTTTTTTGTAGTCATTGTTGTTGGAATTACACTTAATCGATCAGTTCGATTAACTCGATTTCATGCTAAAGCGTTTCAAAGAAAACGCTAACATAATTTGTGTCGCACGGAAAGGAGAGACCTGCGTGAATTTTGAAATTATGAACAAGGGAGGAATCTGTGTGAACGGAAAGATTCAACGTGCCAAATCGATCTGATGTGTAATTTTGTAGTAGATATGATGTTAGTTTCAACGCTCATTGAGATCACTCTTATCATTAAAATTTTCACGACTCTAGACGGGACGTGTCAAAAGTGGCACTTCTAATCGGTTTGAAGAAAAATAAACTCGTCTGAAAGGCATGCTCTAGCATAATCACTTTCCAAAATTTTGGCAAATGATTGAGTTCCTAATTTGATTTTCAAACTATATGTTAGTAGATGACTAACAATATTTCATTCCTCACAAAAATGAGTGCGTGTTCTTAAGTTTATCGGTTAAAATTATGGTTCTAAAAAGTTTCCTGAACTGTTCGATTAATGTTTAGTTCATTTCCCATTTAATATTTTATTAATTTTTAACTAATTATTTAATCAAATTAATCTCTAGTTGATTTTCAGAGTGCCCTCTTTATCCGACTGGACATTCTTTTTTAACGTGAAATAATAATTGTGTAGGGGTATGGGATGCAAGAAGGAGCCTTGTGTATGGTGTTGGATGGGCATGGACCAAACGGTCACATAGTGAGCAAGATGGTGAGGAACCGCTTGCCCTCACTCTTGCTTACCCAGAAAAATGCTCTTCCAAATCTTCGAGACAGCAACGGGTGGAAAGGAGCTTGCACTACCGCCTTCAAGGTCGTCGACAAGGAGCTCAAGCTTCAAGACAACCTCGACTCCTCTTGCAGCGGATCCACCGCCGTCGTCGCCATCAAACAGGTACAACCTCATACTCTTCCGATATAGGACCTCAAAGTCATATGTGGAATTCCTGAGGTTGTCTCGTTGCTTACACGTGCTTTTCAACCCTAAAGGATGTGAATCTAGTCACTGACTTAAGTAATTGTCTGGACCTCCGTCTATCAGTTTAAGTTTTTAAGTGGATTGAACTTCTACCACACGGGTTTAAGTGATTTGACTTGTAGAATTCAAATTTTCTCGCCTTGATTGATCATTTTAATTTATGACAGGGTTCGGATCTTGTGATAGCTAATCTTGGGGACTCAAGAGCAGTGCTAGGGACAATGACCGATGATGGATCAATAGAGGCTGTGCAGTTGACTACTGATCTGAAACCTAGCGTACCATGTAAGTTGTTTATACCAACATCTTCATGATTCATCATTAGTTGTATATGTAGTTTGTGAGTTCATTAATTGTTGTCAGATTGAATTGAGTTTGGTGATATTTGCAGCGGAAGCAGAGAGGATAAGGAGGTGCAATGGCAGAGTGATGGCTCTGAGCGGAGAGCCTCACATTCAACGAGTCTGGTTGCCACACGAAGACGCTCCTGGCCTCGCCATGTCTCGCGCCTTCGGCGACTTCATGCTCAAGAACCACGGCGTCACTGCCTTTCCCGAAGTCTCCCACCGCCGCATCGCTCCCAACGACCAGTTCCTTGTGCTCGCCACCGACGGGGTAAGAGATATAAACTCGCATAACATTGATCAGATATAAAAGAAGGAGACAAAAGTCGCACTGACCAGAAATGTCACATTTTAGGAATTAGACCAGATATACGTATTTGAATGTTATAGCTCATTTCACGTGTAAAAGTTCAGTCATACTCGCAGAAACACAATTAATTATCTTGTATGAATGTTTGATGTATGTTATAGGTGTGGGATGTGCTGAGCAATGAGCAAGTGGCATCGATCGCGTGGTCGGCGGATAGAGAGGAAGACGGGGCGAGGGCGGTGGTGGAGGCGGCGACAGAAGCGTGGAAGCAGAAGTTTCCGTCGTCTAAGGTCGATGATTGCACTGTGGTTTGTCTCTTCTTGCACAAGAGGGAACAGATCATTGAGACGTGACAATGACATTATTAAGTTTGGTATTTTGTTTGAATTGGTTTTGGTGTAACTCTTTTGTTACCCATCTACTTGTGTTCACTTTATTTTGTGACCACTCTGTCCCATGAAACCAAGAAGTTATATACATGAAACAAAGTTTATTTCACATTTGAGAGCCTTTGTAAATATTAGTCAATAAAACTATATTCAGTCTTACTTCTTTCTTAAATTAATCATTTAATTTAACTCGAGATGTTTTTAGAATTTATTAATTATTTACATTATCCATTATTAATTTCGGAGATCCCTCATTTAGATCTGACAAAATAAGGGATGAAAATCACTAAACTTACTTGAAAACATATAAACATAGGTTTTACCCTGAAAATTTGGCTATGATTAATTAATGAACTGTTAATTTCTAGACTAATTTGTGTTTGCATGCTTAAAATTCATTCTTTAAAATGGTAATGAATGGATTAGGGATTTACCAACTTTGAACCATGAAAATAAAACCATTTTAATTTAATTAAAAATATATTTATTATCAAATATTCACACACACATATATATAATATAATATTATTAATTTTTAGTTCTTTTTATTCTATAGAAAATACATCATTTTGAAAAAATTGGAGGTCACATGTACACATATGTGACTCATTTTTGGTTTATTTTAATGTGGGTGTAGACATAGTCAATAAAAAATTTAATTAATTTATGATAAGATTTTTTTGCAATATCAACACAAGAAGAGGGTCAAATGATAAAAAGTTCACTTTAACATATTTGAGGGGTGTAAAGTTGGAACAATTATTCATTAGTAAGATTTTATATAATTTTATGCAATGAAACTCGAGTGGTTAGGGTCTTAAAAAAAATTCACCCTCTAGAATTAGAACCAGGGTCCGAATCTCAGCATGGTATTCGAAGGAGCGGAATTTAGTTGTTCATTTATGTTATTAGTTTGTTAGTTTATGTTAGTTGTGATGTTTATTTATAATGTGTATCGAGTGTGCTGTTTATTGGCTTTATGCGTTTGTGCATTTGCGAACACAACAATGTATCTATGAGTGTGGGGTTGTCCCTCCCAGTTTATTTGGTGAAATTGAATGATGGTTTGGTTTTTTTTAAAACAACCCAAGTTTTTATATGTGAAGGTGGGTTATAATCCACAAGTTCACTTTAATTATAATTTTGCTCAACTCAATTTCGTTTTCAAGTCATGTATAAATTTTATGGGAAAATGACAGTTTACTACACCTAACTAT
>JAYMTP010001969.1:0-21531 GCA_036897365.1 Geranium brycei
ATACAGTTCTTGCTGGAGTTGGCAGCAACAAAGAGACCCAATTTCATTTTTCTCTGTGAAACGTATTGTACACAGGTATAACTGAAAGATTTGTGTAGAAGGTTGAGGTTCGAGAGAGTTTGGGGAGTTGAACCAGAAGGGAGAAGTGGAGGGCTGGCATTATTCTGGAAGGATGGCAAGGGAGTTTCAATTCTCTCATCCTCAAGAAGACATATCCATATATCGGTGACCCTAGGGGACATGGAAAAGGTAAACATAACAGGCGTGTACGGGGATCCTAATAGACATTACAGACATCTCACGTGGGAGCTAATCAGAACTCTAGCAGAAGGAATGTCCTCACCTTGGTGCATTATTGGAGACCTTAATAATGTGGGAAATCAGGAAGAAGTTAGAGGGTGTCAACCGTACCCTCAGGGTTACTTGAGGGTTGCAATTCCATGCTAGGGGATTGCGGGCTAAGGGACGTGGACTTGGCAGGTCACAGGTTCACATGGGAGAAGAGCAGGGGAACCAGCCAGTGGAAGGAAGCAAGGTTAGATAGGGCATTGGCGAATAGTGCATGGATCAATTTTTTTGAAAACACCAGGCTGTACAACCTCGGATTCTCGACATCCGACCATCGCCCAATTCTATTGACTGCAAGCTCTCAGATCTATCAACAGGAAGGGTACAAGTTCCTGTTCAACAATGAATGGTTGTTGAACCTGGTTTGCGCAATGGTGACCTCATCAGCCTGGGAGGCGGGAGCAGAACGGCCTTTAATGGATCGTCTAGCGCAAGTCAGGGACAAACTACAACGTTGGGGTCAAGATGAGAATAAGAAGGCACGTTTAGAGCTAAGGGCTTTACATAAATCAGTTACACACTTAAGAAATAGACGAGATGATCAGGGCGTGGAGGAATATGGCAGAGAAGCGACTAAACTAAATTATCTCCTGCTTGCAAAAGAAACTCATTAGAGATAGAGGTAAAAATAGTTATGGCTGAAAAAAGGGGACCAGAACACAATATTTTTCCATAAGTGTGCAACGGAAAGAAGAATGAGGAACCATATTGCTTCATTAATAGTACCAGGGGGAGAGAGTGGGATGGGGTACGAGCATTGAGGAGGAGATTTATGAGTACTACGGAAGCCTTTTCACCAGTGGAGGGGTGGAATGCGGGGAAGTGGTGGACCTCGCTCAATCGACCATCTCAGACGAGCAAAATGTATCCCTGTTAAAACAAGTGGAGGAGGAAGAGGTGAGAGTGGCTTTGTTCGGGATGGACTCGTGCAAGTCCCCGGGTCTGGACGGGCTTAATCCGGCCTTCTACAAGGCAAACTGGCCGATGATGAAATCAGAGATGATTGACGTTGTGCAAACTTTCATCTCCTTAGGGAATCTTTTGACGGGGGTAAACGATACGAACATTGTGCTTATTCCAAATAAGCAAAGTCCAGATTCTCTAGGGGATTACAGACCAATTGCGTTGTGTAATGTGTTGTACAAGATTATATCCAAGGTTATGGTAAACATGTTCAAGGAATCTTTAGATGAGATCATCTCAGCAACTTAGAGCGTTTTTGTCACATGCATGCTTATAACAGATAGCATAATAGTAGCGGTTGAAGGGAATAGAGGAATGATGACCCTTAAGCTTGACATGAGTAAGGCTTACGATAGGGTGGAATGGAGGTTCATGTTCCAAATGTTGCGAGCGCTAGGTTACAATCAGAGATGGATCGAGTTAATCTGAACATGTGTTTCAACAGTCGCATACTCGGTCACCACAACTGGACACACAATCAGAGTACCAACTCCAACAAGAGGCTTGCGACAGGGTGATCCAGTCTCCCCCTATCTCTTTCTTGTCTGTGCAGAGGGGCTATCTCTACTTCTACAAGAGTTTACTAGGGTGGGGAACCTTTGGGGAGTCAAGATAGCAAGGGAAGCGCCAGCGGTCTCTCACCTTCTATTCGCAGATGACAGCTACATCTTCTGCAGGGCAACGAGGAGGGAGGCGGAGCAGATAGTCAGGTGCCTCCTCATTTACGAGAGGGCATTGGGCCAACTGATCAATCAAGAAAAGTCATTAGCATTTTTCTCCCCAAATACACCGCTAAATTTAAGAGAATAGGTCATTTCAGTTTTGAGATTCATGGAGAAGCGCGAGGCGTCCACATACCTAGGACTTCCCAACATGTTTGGGAGAAACAAGATGCATGCCTTAGCTTATACAAAGGATCGTGTTGCAAAGAGAATGACATCATTGAGTAATAGATTTCTATCTTCGGCAGGGAGAGAGGTGATGATCAAATCTATACTGCACACCCTACCAGCGTATTCAATGCAAGTCTTCATGTTCCCACAAAGGCTCCTCGATGATATTGGAAAGATGTTCAACAAGTTTTGGTTGAAGGGTCATGGGGGAAAAGGAGGAATCATATGGCGGAAGTTGGCTAATTTGTATAAGCATAAGGAATTGGGGGGATAAGGTTCCTCAATCTAAAAGAGTTCAACCTCATGCTCTGTGGGAAACAGGCTTGGAGGATCCTGACAAAACCCGATTCTTTCCCAAGCAGACTGCTAAAAGGTAAGTATTTTTCGCGCTCTTCGTTCATTGAGGCTGCTTTGGGAACCTCCCCGAGTTTTATATGGAGAAGTATTTGTGAGGCAAGATCAATAGTTTGGGAGAAGGCACAACAGAGTATCGGACCAGGGAATTACCCAGTAGTAGAGACCCCGTGGCTAGGAGGAGAGAACCCGGCAATCACTACGGATCCTGCCATCCCGGTGGACATGCAGATCTCTGAGTTGTTCACCCCACAGTACAGAGTATGGGATGTAGGGAAGGTGATAACACATTTTGATCTTCAAACATGTAATCAAATATTATTCATTATCCCTATCTGGTACATGACTATGGATCATTGGTGTTGGGATGCAGACAAGTCGGGGGAATACTTAGTCAGAAGCGCATATCGAGCCCTCTGTCAGATGGGCAATATTTGGTCCCCGTCAGCACAAGCTAACAGTTGGAGAGAGGTATGGAAGCCGCAAGTCACACCAAAAGTAAAAATCTTTATTTAGAGGTCTGTATCTAACCTGCTCCCGACTAGGACTCGTTTGGCAGAGAAGGGGCTTCCCATAATTATCATGTGCCCCCTTTGTGGAGATCCAGAAGAGACCGCTGACCATGTGTTCTTTAAATGTAGAGCAGTGACACCCGTTTGGGGGGATAGACTACTACAGAGAATCCAAGGAAAAATGGGGCCAGACTCGGCTCTCACTAACTGAAGATCATGGGTAGAGGGGGAGGGTGAAGCGAGTCTGTGGGCTATCACGCTTTGGGCGATATGGAGGGCAAGGAATCAAGCAGTTTGGAAAATGGAGGCATTCCACCCGGCGAGAGTGGCAGCAACCGCAAAAGGGCTCTGAAGAGCCTGGGCAGCGACAAAACCTTCGGGAGGAGCCTCAGGAGCAGATCCGCTTATGTCATCATCGTCAAATGTCTAGGTCCCTCCAAACACAGGGGGTTTAAAGATAAATGTGGATGAAGGAATAGATGCTGAGGGAGGATACTGGAGTATAGGGCTTGTCTGTAGGGATTCAGAGAGTCGAATTGTGGGAGCGTTGTGTAGATGTTTTACGGGTTATCTCCATTCCGAAGAGGTGGAGGCCGTAGGAGTCAGAGAGGTTCTATCTTGGGCAAAATGTAAGAACTGGAGGGTGGTGGAAATCGTAACTGATTGTCTCAGGGTGGTGAGCCAAGCCCAACAAGAAAATAACACTAAAAACATGTTTGGGGATATCATCCATAACTGTAAGCGTTTTCTTTTAACTCTGGGGTTTGATATCTCTTTATCTCATACTCGTAGTTCTTGTAATAAAGTGGCTCACGAATTGGCCAAATTTGCGTTAGCTAACAATAGATGAAATTATGGTGAGGGGCATGTCCCGCCTACTGTAGCTTCATATCTCCGGTTTGATGTCGGGTTAGTTACTGTCTGATTAAATAAAATTCGTTTTCCCTTAAAAAAAACAATAAACATCTAATAATTAACATAGGTCCCACACACAGAGATAATAAGGATCAAAACAGAACTGACACTGACAGTTACTAGTCAGTCACTTTTCCACACATTTTCTCTCATTCAAGCGAGGTCAATTTTCCCGGAAATTTCCTCCACTTTCTCGGCTCCCAAACGCCCCCTCCCACCGAAACCCTCGCTCGCCGATGGCCAAGGTCGAGCTCCGGCCGCTGGGCAGGACGGGGCTGAAGCTCAGCTCCGTCGGGTTCGGAGCATCGCCGCTCGGGAGCGTCTTCGGTCCCGTCTCCGAAGACGAAGCGATCGCCGCCGTCCGCGAAGCGCTGAGGCTCGGAATCAACTTCTTCGACACCTCTCCGTTTGTATTCTGTTCCCTCTCGGTTTGATTTTGCGTAGTGTTCTGTTTGGTTACTCGGAAAATGGGATGAAAAATTGGATTGGATGAGAAACCGGTAGATTAGTGGCTAATGTGTTTGATATTTGATGAACTGTGGGGAAATCAGGGACTTGTTTTGTGTTGCTGAAGAGAAATTGTTCTTGTGAAATGCATGTTTTGATGATGAGGAAATTCGGAAATTGGATTGGATGAGAAACCGGTAGATTAGTGGCTAATGTGTTTGATGAGTTGTGGGGGAAATTAGGGGATTTGTTTTGTGTTGCTGAATAGGATTTTTTTTTGTTGTGAAAAGCATGTTTTGATGATGAGGAAATTTGGAACTTCCAACAAAATATACGTGTAAGGGGAATGACCTAAAATTTCCAATTGGTTTAAGATAAAATGCATGCACAGAAGATGAAATGTTTGATAGGTCTCTTGTGATGTTCTGTTTAGTTCCTGGGGAAATTGGATTGGACAAGAAACCTCTAGAATTAGTAGCTAAATGTTTGGTAAGTTTTGGGGGGAAATTATGGTATTTTTGGGGACCCCCCAAAAATTTCCAATTGGTTTCAGATAAAATGCATGTACAGAAGATGAAATGTTTGATAGGTCTCTTATAATGTTCTGTTTGGTTCCTGGGAAAATTGGATTGGACGAGAAACCTCTAGAATTAGTAGCTAAATTTTCGGTAAGTTTTGGGGGGAGATGATGGTAGTTGTGGGGATTCCCCCAAAAATCCTAATTGGTTTCATAGAAAATGCATGTACAAAGAGTGAAATTTTATATATGTCTCTTGGATCAAAGGGTAGTTTATTAATGATCAATGCATTTACTATTTAGTTCTTAAATAAGATATTGCAGAGCTCGATTAGTGTTGATGAGTCGGTAGTCGTCTCTATATTGAACTGTACTTCTGATTCTAAGGTATTATGGAGCAACATTGTCAGAGAAGATGCTTGGTATTTCACTTAAAGCTGTAGGGGCCCCAAGAAACGAGTATATCGTGTCGACAAAGTGTGGGCGTTATGCTGAGGGGTTTGATTTTAGTGCTGAGAGAGTAACTCGAAGCATCGATGAGAGCTTGGCAAGGTTGCAGTTGGATTATGTTGACATACTGCAATGCCACGACATTGAATTTGGTTCTCTTGACCAGGTGCTTAATTGGTTATTTCCTTTTTATCGTATTTTTAAATGTAGGGAAAATGGCAAAAACATGTATACTATCACGCTTTTGCAAGAGGGTGCTGTGTATTTTGATATTTTGTGCAAAATGTGTGTATTTATACAAAAATGACGAAATTGCCCTTAGCATGAAGAATTGTTTTTTTAAAATAAATATTTAAAAAAGTTTTTCTGCAAATATCTTTAAACTAAAATTTGTAATTAAATTTTTTTATAAAAAAATTTAACTCTTAATTTCATGGGCAATTTCGTCATTTTTGTACAAATGCACACATTTTGCACAAAACATCGAAGTTTAGAGCACATTTTTGCCATTAACTTGCAAAAGTGTGTTGGTATACATGACCTTTTAGCCATTTTCCCTTAAATGTATTATTGTTTCTGTTAAGTGAATTGAAGAAACTTAGGCTGGTTTTGTTTTGGTTCCTTCAACAGATTGTGAGCGAGACCATTCCTGCGCTCCAGAAACTCAAGGAAGCAGGGAAGATCCGTTTCATCGGTATTACCGGACTTCCTCTGGATGTTTTCACATACGTGCTCGATAGAGTACCAGCTGGTTCAGTCGACGTGATTCTATCATATTGCCATTACAGTATTAACGATTCCACACTGTTGGATTTACTGCCTTATTTGAACAGTAAGGGTGTTGGTGTCATTACCGCCTCTCCTCTTGCAATGGGGTTGCTTACGGAGAGTGGTCCTCCAGTGTGGCACCCGGCTTCTCCGGACCTCAAGGTATGATATCTTGTTTGTCTAATAATAGATAAATATGTGTTTTTCACCTAAAGAATATCATTTATAGGCAGAGTTCTTCAATTGAATATGTTTAGTAATGAAAGAAAGAAAGTAGAATTACGATATATTTAGAATAGTGAAATAATGAAACTGCCGGTAATTTGAGTGGGAATTCAGTAGCGGACTTAGTTGTGCTTCTCTTGTGTAGATAAGCCATAAGTGAAGACGGTATGATTAACCAATCAAAAGAAAACTAATATTCTATATGTAGGCGTATATTGATGAATCGAGACAACTTTATAAGTATTTTCCATAATAGTTAAGCATGATTGTATAATTGGAACAACTGTAACTCTTATATGGGACAGCAACCTGCAAGTCACTTTTCTTGTTCCCTCATTTGGGAGGTTGACTTTTTGAAATTTGACTTGCCTTTTGTTTTTCTAGTCTGCGTGCCAAGCTGCTGCAGCTCACTGTAAGATGAAGGGGAAGAATATTTCCAAGTTGGCTATGCAATACAGCCTGGTCAATAAGGAGATCTCATCGGTACTAGTTGGCATGAACTCCAAAAAACAGGTTCTAATCCGACCTCTCCTTTTGTGAATCATTTCTCATCCCGCTGTCAACCCTTAGCTTCACGTTTCACACAAAGATCATAATGGACAGTTCATTACTTTCCTAGATTCCGATTTGAACCGCGACTTGCATACAAATTATAAACATCATGGAGTGAAGTTTGAACATGATTTATTTGTCAAAGTAGCTCCCTGAATAGCATTCTAAGTTTTCTATATCGTGAATTATGAATCCCTAGATATGATCTGACATCATTTTCCAAGAAACGGGTTCTAATCTGGCCGCTTTTTTTATTTGCCATACTGCGTAAATTAAGAACAACGAATCCCTTATTATAAATCTTTTCTCATCGCGCTCTCAAGCTTTAGCTTCAAATTTCATACAAATTCCATAACGTACAGTTCAATATTTTCTTAGACATCTTATATTGTAACATATGTTATCTCCCCCAATTCTGATTTGAACCGTGACATGCATACAAACGCTATGGAGTAAGGTTTAACATGAAAAAATTGTCAAAGTAGCTACCTGAATATCATTCTAGGTTTGCTCTATCTTGAATTTATGAGTTCGAGATATAATCAGACATCATTTCCTGATCGGACTATTATATATTCACTTGATATGCATTGCCATACATTTAAAACTAGGGAAAATGGCAAAAGTGTTGTATACTATCACACTTTTACAATAGAGTTGTGTATTTTGTTAATGGCAAAAAAATGATGTGAACTTAGACTTTTTGTGCAAAATGTGTATATTTGTACAAAAATGATGAAATTGCCCATGAAATTAAGAATTTTTAATATAAAATTTAACTTAAAAACAATTTAACCAAAAAAATTAAATCACAAAATTTTATCACACAAATTTTAGTTAAACAATATTTCTAGAAGAAAATTTAAATGTTTTTGTTTTATTTTATTTTATTTACAAAATATTTCTTAATTTCAATGACAATTTCGTCATTTTTGTACAAATACACACATTTTACACACAAAAAACAAAGTTCACAACATCTCTTTGCCATTATCAAAGTACACAACACCCTCTTACAAAAGTGTGATAGTATACAACACGTTTATGCCATTTTTCCTTAAAACTGTGCATGTCGAGAAGCTCCCATTTTCGTGTACATTTACTTAATAACTAGCCGAATGCTTCATGACCCGTTTGGTTCAACCCATTTGGTAACAGGTTGAGAACAATGTGGCTGCTGCTATAGAGCTTTCCACTGTCGGAATCGACAAGGAAACTCTAGCCGAAGTTCAAGTCATCCTAAAGCCCGTGAAGGACCAGACATGGCCAAGCGGAAACAAATAGAGGCAAAAACTTGCCATTCCCACATTGTAACTTCATTATGTGTTTTCCTTGACAATGCTTGAGCTCGATTGGAACCTATATTTTGGGAGAAATAGTAAATTAATAAATCCATTAACTGCTTGAAGTTGTGTTTCAGCCTCTTGTTGATTTAGAGTACCTGAAGAGGATTGCATGTTGTGATCTTCATGTTTCTAAGGGGAAATTTGAACTTCTATCTCTACTAGATATGTTTGATGTATTTTTCATCGTTTGTAATAATAAATAAATATTATATGTTACCGTGATTTGAATCTTGGTTAACAGACATATTTAATATATCGTTTGGAGGAAGTCAAAAATCTCTGAATTGATGGGTCGTCTTTGATCTAATGGGATAGAAAATGAGGATTTTATACCCGCTTTGTTGTTATTGAATAGAGTGAATGACATGGACTGTTTTGATTTTATTTTTCGAAATCATTAAACTTCTATTACCAGAGGTCCGCAGACCAAAGCCGATCAAATCAAGGGTGGTTAGAGCCCTCTCTCAATATTTAGTCAATCTCAGATAAAGTCTAAATGGTAAGGGTGGACACGGTTTCAGACTGAACCGAACCGACTTGAGCATAACATTTCGGTCCTTAATATATGAAAACCAAACTCGGAACTACCGTTTAAGAAACAATTCGATTTCGTTCCTACCCGATTGAAATCGATTGCTTTTCAATATTGAATTCATACTTGATTTATAGGCCGAATTTGAGCCGACTTATATCCCATGACATTAAATTTCAATTATAAAAATACTAACAAAAAACATATGTTGTGATTTAGTTATTACAACATAATCGAAATATAGTTTGCCCACAAAATAGTAATAAAAGATAAGTAATATATGTGAGTGGACGAGAGGCGGACATATGACAATGTGAATCAGTTCAGTTCTTATTGATTAACCGAAGATTATGAATTTTAAGAACTGGAACCGAACCGAAATTGAATGATTTACTCAAATTTAGAATGAAAACCAAACCATGAATCACTGTTCCAGGTTTCGATTTCAAATCTGGTTTGATTTCCGTGTCGGGACCAACTCCTTGTCTAAAATGTCCACCCTACTAAATGGTGACTACTTACTGAACTATGGTTATAACAAGTTTTATTTTTGATGCAAAACCCATATAATATTACGGGGACCCCTAATATTATTAAGCGGGAATTTCGCGATCAACAATTACAGATAGAGAAGGCGGTATAGCATCCCCGCTCATCTCCCAGTCGCTAAGAGTAAATCTAGCAAGCTCATGAGCTGCCCTATTGCTTTCTCTGAAAAGAAAAATAGAGGCTAACAAGTTTTAATTTTAATTTCAAACAAATAAAAAATTAGCTGATATTTTATATTGTAATTTCAGAAAGAAGCATTGGCTGTGCTCCACATGCAGGCCCATTAATCGTAAGCCCAACTATCGGGCCCAACAAAACAGGCTCCGCACTAAAACCTTCAAGGCCCAAAGCTAAACCCTAACGACCATCGTTTCTTCTTCAACCTCTCGCACGCACAGACACGAGTCACATAGCTTCTCTTCCATTGAACTTCTCTCCACCAACGAACCTTCGAAGAGCACAGAGACACAGAGCCCGATAATGAGGACTGGCAAGAAATCTCCAATGGAGTCAAAGCCAGAGGAGAAGAAGCAGCCGAAGAAGAACAAGGAGAAGGTTGAGGAGGAGCAGGAGACCGAAAAGCTCCAAGTGAGAGCAAAACAAGCTCGAGAATCGTCACCGTCGAGCTCTGAATCTTACTCCGATTCCGAGGTGAGTCGTGCTGCTGAATTTTCAGTGAATTTGTGAAGTTTCGGTGGTTTAGAGGTTTATGTGTGTTTGTGTGATTGCAGGAGCTTTCTGGTTCTGAATCTGATGATTCTGATTTTGAGTCGATTCAAGATGGAGAGAGTGAGATTGGAGATGAATACTCTGGGGATGAGGTGTGTGTGTTAATTGCATTCAAATTGGTGTGTGTTGTGTACATTTTGGGATGTAGATTTTTCTTCACGTAAAGCTATGGTTTTTTGTGAATCTAGGAGCTTTCAGAGTCTGAGGACGGAGACGATGAGCCACTGAGAGAGTCAGTAGATGGAAAAGGACAATCCTCTGGAGATGAGATAGTTAGTACTTTTAATTCGGTTTGATTTAATAGCTATGATAGTTGCAAACTGGTATTCAGAATGATGATCCTAGTGTTCCAGAATTTGAAAAATGTTAGAATTATTAATCCAGATTTCTGAACTGATGCATATTTTATATATGCAATTATATGTACCTAGTCATGCAATTGAAAAAAAGATACTTTTGATATAGACCCATACTCAGTCCTATTGCTGTGAGGTGTTACTTCACTAGCTTCTCTAGTCCAGTCTCGTATCATAGCAAGTCAGTTAATTCCAGTTTTGCTTTTATCGCCTTTCTAATAAGACATGGCCTGTAGCTAATTGAAACATGAAAGATGGGTATAGGCTTTTAGAGCTTCTCTATTAGTTCCCATATAATAATGTAAGATGATTTTTTTTCTTTCCTATTATAGGGCATTTCTGCTGATGACGGAAGTGATGGTTCCGACCATGATGAAGATCAAAGTGAGAACTCAGAATCCCATGATGAAGTTGAAGAAAGTGATTCGTCAGAAGATGAGGTTTGCATTTCTCTTTGGTGTCTGTGAATGGACATTTTCAGTAATGGCATGTTTGATCTTGGGTTGGATCCTCCTAACCCTGTTGATTTTCTGTTTGTATTAGGTGGCTCCTCGAAATACAATCGGAGATGTTCCCTTGGAGTGGTACAAGGATGAGAAACATATTGGATATGACATTACCGGAAAGAAAATCAAAAAGAAAGAGAGACAAGATAAACTGGATTCATTTCTCGCTAGTGTCGATGACTCCAAAAATTGGTTAGTTATTCATTTGTAATTGGTTTTGGTGACCCAATTTATCGGCATTCAGTTTAATCAGTTCATTTATCCTCAAGTCTTCAATAATTCATTTGAGGTTGGAAGTAAAAGAATAACGAGTCGTGAGAAATATTACATATAACTACTGTGTTTTCTTACTTTAGCTATTTTGCACTATTTGTAGGCGTAAGATCTATGATGACTATAACGACGAAGAAGTAGAGCTGACAAAAGAGGAGACCAGAATTATACGTAGATTACTCAAAGGAAAGACACCACATGCAGAGTTTGATCCGTATGCGGTATGCCATTTCTACTGATTTATCTCCTTTATGTTTTTTATATCTATTCACTGCGTTTAATATATTAATCTTCTGCTTGAATCCAACCTCTTGTTTCTTCAATGCAGCCTTATGTTGATTGGTTTAAATGGGATGATGCGAAGCATCCACTGTCAAATGCACCAGAGCCAAAAAGGCGATTTATTCCTTCAAAGTGGGAAAGTAAAAAGGTAACCAAGTTTAGGATCTATTATGTTTCATTAGCTAATTCTCCCCCGCCATTAAGGTCCTTTTATCATTCCTTAAAAATTGGCATGTGTGATCTATTGCTTAGAGAGTATAATAATCTATATTTAAAATATCAAGCACAGTTACTTGATCATTGCTACATTTTTATGTATCTTTAGGTTGTTGCCCTTGTAAGGGCTATTCGCAAGGGATTAATTAAGTTTGACAAACCAGAAGAGAAACCAAAGTTCTATAACTTGTGGGAAGATGATAGTGCAGCTGACAGGGCTGCACATTTATCTTACATTCCTCCTCCAAAGCCAAAATTGCCAGGTGCTTACTTCATTTTATCAGTATATGATTGAACTCCTTTACACTTGCTGGTGCTCCTAGTTCAGAATTTTATTATTAACCTTTCAGGCCACGAGGAATCGTACAATCCTTCTAAGGAATACATCCCGACACAAGAAGAGATCAATGCTTACCAGCTGATGTTTGAAGAAGACCGCCCCAAGTTCATACCTAAATGGTAACAACACTGAAGTTATACTCGTTTGTGTCTCTTGATTAATAATTGAATATGCGTCGTCTAACATATTGTAATCCATCCAGTTATACATCTTTAAGAAGTATACCGGCATATGACAAGTCTGTGAAGGAGTCCTTTGATCGCTGTTTGGATCTGTACTTGTGCCCCAGAGTTCGCAAGAAGCGTGTAAGACACCTATATTAGTAATAACATTAATTAGCGGTTGTCTTGCCACGTCTTTGATACTTCGGCTGTGATTCTAATCTATTGATGAGGGTCAAACTCATCCAAATTGCTTCATTATGTCTTCCAGATTAATATTGATCCTGAATCTTTGAAGCCCAAGCTACCGAGTAAAAAAGATCTTAAACCGTACCCTGTGGCTTGTTACCTCGAATATAGAGGTCATGAAGGCGCCGTGCGTTCAATTTCAACTGATCCTTCCGGGCAATGGATTGCTTCAGGTGAGCATGTTTTTCTTAGATCTGAATTATATTTCAGTTCAAAATTCAAGTTTTTTTGGATGTTAATATGAACGCCGGTCACATATGTGAAGGTTCTTCTGATGGAACTGTCCGAATTTGGGAGGTCGAAACTACTCGGTGCATAAAAGTATTCGAGATTGGTGAACCGGTCCATTACGTGGCATGGAATCCCCTTTCTGAACTTCCTATTTTGGCAGTAGCCGCGTAAGGCCGATTCCATTCCTTTTACTGTGTTGAATTTATAAATTTCAGCATGGCTAATATGTTTTTAGAGACTCAAAACTAGCTACTATTATATTTTACAGGGAACAAGATGTACTTATCTTGAACACTGGATTAGGGAGTGAAGAACAGCAGAGCAAGGTCAAAGAACTTCTGCATGTCGAGAAGCCTACTGCACCCGATGACTCTGGTCTCTATGATTAGCTCTTTTTATTGACTTTTGTAATCATAAAATGATTATTTTCTGACCTTTTCATCATTGATTCTTCATGATAGGCAAAATGGCGTCCATTGTGAGCTGGCTTCAGGAAGACAGCCTAGGCGGGGGAATCAGGTTAAGACATTTTAAGGTTAATTTTCTTTTCCTCGTTTATTTACACGATCTCATAATCTGGTGTTGTTATGTTGGTATTTGAGTTGATGGGACACTTTCTTGTAATAACTGGTTGATTGCTATAATGTGCTTCCACAGACTGTGTCTACAGTAGAATGGCATCGCAAAGGAGATTATCTCTCAACAACAATGCCAGCAGATATCCTTTTTGTATAATAATTTTTGTTTAGTCATGTTTTTATACACAATCAAATGTGATATTCATATCTGCGAGTTTTTTTTATGGATGATGAACTCCCGGAAAAGAGTGTAAGATGATTCAATCAGGCATATTCATGAATTTTCTTAACTTCAGTTTTACGCGAGTCAAAAGGAATTCTCATTCACCAGCTCTCCAAGAAGGTTAGCCAAGGGGTTCCGTTCAAGTTGCGCGGGCTTCCAGTTACATCGGTTTTCCATCCCTCTCTTTCCATCATCTTTGTTGCAACAAAGAAGTATGTTCGTGTATTTCATCTGTTGAAGCTGAAAACCATTAAAAGGCTGGAGACAGGACTTCGTGAAGTATCCTCCATCGCGATTCATCCCGCAGGCATTTCCTAACTTCCTTTCACATTTTCATTCGGTTGATAGCAATTCATTTCATCAATTTCATTTTCACGGTTATCAAATGTCTACTGTCTTCTATCTTATGTGTACTCTCCATTTGCAGGTGATAATGTCATTGTAGGCAGCAAAGACGGAAAGCTGTGTTGGTTTGACATGGACCTTTCAGCCAAGCCTTACAAAACTCTCAAGTACGTCTCTTATATTGATATATGTCTTTAACGGAAATTAGAGATACAAAGTATGATCAAGAAATGAACATAATATCATCGACATATGCTTTGATTGTTCTCTGAATATGAATTTTGTTTTTCCGCATACTAGCCAACAAATGTAGTATATACTCCCTTGCCCGAACATGAAAGTCCTAGAATGATTGTCCACTGTACTTACACAAGGAAGTTAATTATGCTTGAAATTTCAATGATATCCTTCTCATTACCTAATAAATGCTAGTGTTACGAAACTCTGAGAACTTGGTAAAATCGAGTTGACTGAGTTTCGAAACTCGTTCTCGGTAGTTCAATATTACCAAAATCTTACTCGATCAAAGTAGGTCAAATTTTATTTTCATATTTTACACATGCTTTGAAACTGATCTATAATTTGTGTTTTTGTTTTTAACTTATATAGATGTTTGAAAGTGCCTTAATTACTAAAATATTGTAACTTTTGTCTTTTATGTGAATTATATATGAATATATGTAAATCTAATATTTAATTACTATAAAATGAGTTTTGCCGATTTCTCCCCGAGTTTTCAAAACTCCTCATATTTTGTTTCACCTAGTTCTCCTCAATTCCGAGTTTTAGAACCTTGATTAATGCATAACTTCACCAATCTTTAATTCTTGCTAAAAAACCAAATGACACTCATTGTAAGGTAGAACGGATATAATGATATGGAGAGTTATAGGTTACATTCATGTGTCACTATTTTTGTCTTGCCATGACTTCAGATATTGATATAGTTTATGACATGGCTCTACAAATTCTCAGGATCCATCCAAAGGATATCACTAATGTGGCATTCCATCGCTCATATCCTCTGTTTGCATCGTGCTCTGATGACTGCACCGCGTATGTCTTTCACGGGATGGTTTATTCCGATCTTAACCAGAATCCTCTCATTGTTCCACTAGAGATTCTTCGAGGTCATGAAAGCTCAAATGGAAGAGGTGAGTACCTTCAGTTTATTCGTGAATAAATTCAAGCTCCCATTTGGTGGTTAGAATCGAAACCCGCTTTTGCTATACACTTAGGGTTCTAGGGTTGTAAGCAATCCGAATTGAGCCTGCCTTTGTCAGGGCTAGGCTCGAAAAAGATTGTTCGGTTCAGCTGGGGCTCGAATGAGCTTACGTAGCAAGTTCGAGTTCGGCTCGAAAACAATAAGCTCAACTCAGTTTGACTCGTATAGTTCACTATAAATATTTATTAAAAATATGTTTTAATTATGTTAAATAAAATATAGTTAATCAATTAAATAAATACTAAATGAGCTGGCACTCGAGCCTAACAAGCATTAAATGAGTCCAACATTGAGGTTGAATTCGGCGCTCGATTATAACGAGCTCAAACTGAATATTTAGCTAAGTTGAAGCTCTCGAAAACAATAGTCAAGCTAGAATTTGGCTCAACTCAGTTTGACTCGTATACTTCACTATATATATTTATTAAAAATATGTTTTAATCATGTTAAATAAAATATAATTAATCAATTAAATAAATAAATAAACTGAATATTTAACGAAATTTAATTCGAGCTGCTCTCTCCAAGGCTCAGCTTGTTTACACACATAAATAGTTCTTATGCACTTACAAGTTCAAAACCTCATCTATAAGACCATAACTCGTGTTATTTTGTAATTATTGTTAATGGAAACTATTATTTATTTATTTATTCATCCTCGTCAAATTTGCTGGTGATTGAATCAGGAGTTCTGGACTGTAAGTTCCATCCGAGACAGCCATGGCTATTCACCGCGGGAGCCGACTCAGTGATCAAACTCTTCTGTCATTGAGAAGATTAAGGAGGAAACAAGTTTTCACCAACCTGTCTGTACCATAAAAACGAAGGGCTCCGAAGCGTGTTCCCGAGATATTTTTGATAGATGCTAAAATGTCCTTCAGAAAGTCCCAATATTATTTATTCTCATGATGCTATCGAATTTTGCACACTAGGTTTTTGTTCTGTAAGAATATTCTGAAATATTGTTGAACATCAAATAGATCATATTACATGTCTGAACAAACATGTTTATTGATTCATTTATCTATCTTTTTCATTGATGTGACGAGTTCGGGCAGGTTTTGTGATCCCGTATCGATAGGATTGGGAATTGGGAATATTCGGTTCCCGTTCGGTTTGGTATATTTTGTATCTTTTTATAAATTGTTTCATTTTTACAAATGTTGATCATCAAAATTTTCATTTTATTTGAAACATGTCTCATAAACACAATCTTTAAAATATGTTTCAAATAATATGTAGCACCATTTAATTAAAATGAAATGTAATTTCAGAAAGAAATGTTTAAGATTTACAAAATATGTAATTTATCTAGGATTTAAAGGGATAATCAAAAGATTTTGCTGGAAAGAGAAAATCATAAATCCCGAATTTGGGCAGTGTTTTAATTCAAAAAGTCCACTTCCGCAAATATATTTGCCCTTAGGTCATGTAAAAGTGATTAAAAATAAATTCACAAGAACTGCGTAATTACGACACACGTCACTGTTTAATCAGCACCGTCGATAGCCTCATCGCATGGCCAAGATTGATAGGTTAGTAGGTTTGAATTTCAAATCCCAGTTTGTACTTGAACAACTCTCATATATTATGTAGTTCTACATTTGTATAGAGAAAATTCAATGTTATAAAAATTCCTGACATGTTTGACTAGTCTTCAATTAATCCTTTGACTAGTCCCGGTGAATCCTCTATAATTTTTTTATTAATCTTTTATTTCGATTTATTTTTTGATTTATCCTCGACCAGTTTTCGATCAGTCTCTAAAAAGGTCTCTCCGACTGAGTAGCGCCTAAAGATTTTTATAACTAAAATTTTACCAATTTTTAAAAAAATAAAATTCATGTATTTTTGGTGAATGATACTGAAGAAAACAGACCAATCAGAACTCGACACTTGTCACCTCTCGTGCGGCTCAGCTCACAATAATAACACAAGCCTACCTACACAATCCTCGTCTCTTTCATAATCACAACCAGAGAGCGTCACTGAGCTTCCCAGAAAAACCAGAGCACAGCCATGGCGACCACAGCGAGAGTGATAGCTTCGGCCACCACAACCACCACTTGCTTCCTCGCCAAGCGCCCATTTGCCCTCAACCAGCGATCTCTCTCCTTCTCCGGCAAGAAGCTGTCGGCGTCGTCGAAGAGGTTTTTCACCTGCAGAGCGATTTACAATCCGGACGTCCTCAATACGACGGTCGAGGGACAGCCCGAAACCCTAGATTACAGGGTCTTCTTCGTCGACGGCTCCGGGAAAAAGGTTTGGGAAAATTTGTTGTTGATTTTGGATTTGGGGACTGTTTGGTTCCCGAGATAATGTGGGCTCATTCGGTGATTTTGGTGGGGAAGTTGGTGGAAAGTTGTTTAATCCAAAGGATAAGTTTCTAGTTTGATGGATTTGAACAAAAGTGTTTGTGAACTTAGCGTAATTTAGTTTCACCATTTTCATTGTAAATGTGCGGAAAATGTCTTTGCTAGGGATGAATATTGATGTTGGAATTTGAATACAGTAAATGCATTTTCATTTACTTGGTTTGGTGAGGAAATGTGAAGAGGAAATATAAGAACAGTGATTCCAAATTTGGGGCAATTGGTAATGTACTTGGATTAGCTAGTTTGTGTTTAGAAGCTGAAAGAGAAAGTAGCATATTCACGCCGGTACTCAAATGATTGTTGCTGGGGAAGTTATATACGTTGGTTTGTTTTTCACTCAGTAATGAGGATCAAGACATTTTTTTGGTTATTACAGTTGGTGAACGAATCTTAATGGTTTGTGCATCCCGATAATTTTCAGGTGTCTCCGTGGCATGATATCCCACTGCAATTGGGCGATGGCATTTACAACTTCATCGTGGAAATACCCAAAGAATCAAGTGCTAAAATGGAGGTTGCTACGGACGAGCAATTCACTCCCATCAAGCAGGATACCAAAAAGGGCAAACTCCGATACTATCCGTAAGATATAACTTTTTCTTTGGTGCATCTCATTTGTTTCCATTAGGATATGTTATTGGCGTTGCTGTTGATTTGTGAACTGTCCTTTGACGTAAACCTCATTTATTTCCATATCACACACAATCCTTGACTAAAAGTAAAAACTTAGTGTTGGCGTCTTCTAGTTCTGAGAGACAAATCAACTTAGCTTGGCCTTATTCATTTTTTGTTGTTGTTGTTGTAAAATCCTTATCTATTGTGTATTCAACTGTATCTAATACCTTTCTTGTATTCACTTTAAAGATCATCCTCTCTTGTAATGGCTTCTCCTTCATCATCCTTGACTTATTGCGAATAATGCAATTTAATTATGCTCCCATGCATTTTTTTTTTGCTGCAATGCGATTTTACACTGGCATTTTGTGTTTGCTCATTTTGGGCGAACAAAGAATTTTTGCAGTACCAATGTTCATACACTTTCTATATGACCCATGTGATTTTATTTTTTTCTACCTCGATTCTCTTATCCAAAATATGGTCACCTCATTGAAACCTTATACAATCTTCTCTTTTTGTTGATAGCCTTAGAAAATAGATGGCATTCCACATCACAAGGCCCTTTCTTATTGAATTTGAATCTTTATGTTTGCTTAGATGTGTTTTGTCATTCATCTAAAGCTCTAACCAAGGCTCAAGACGGGGCTCGGTGCCCACTTTGTGCACAAGGCCCTGTAGTTAGAATCTTGTGTTGATCCCGTGATTCTTATCTTTGTTATGTGTGTGCCCTTGATCTACACAGTATGTTTTTGACCTTTTACTTTTTGTCCCTCAGTTACAATATAAATTGGAATTACGGATTGCTTCCACAAACATGGGAGGACCCATCTTTTGCCAATCCCGACGTTGATGGGGCATTTGGTGATAATGATCCAGGTATGATCCTTCTTTTGTTCCAAGGAAGTCCATTTTTTGTTCATAACTAGAGCTCCATTCCCATGTTTTCTTCAATCGGTAGTCGACGTAGTTGAGATTGGTGAGAGACGTGGAAGCATTGGCGAGATTCTCAAAATCAAGCCCCTGGGTGTATTAGCTATGATTGATGAGGGCGAACTTGACTGGAAAATTGTTGCCATTTCGCTGGATGATCCGAAGGCCTCACTTGTCAATGATGTTGATGATGTCGAGAAACACTTCCCGGTATGCCTGTTTTCTAAGCACTTACACTTTTCCCTACTTCTGCTTCCGAGGAGAAAAAAAAAATGCTCAAATCAATATGCTAGCTATCATAAAACCGTCATGTATTTTTATAGTAATTATGATTTCATCCGCAATACTTCAAAATAAGCACATTAAAATATGTGCAAGTGTCACAAAATCCATTGATGATTGAATATATAGTTTTTATAGAACCAATATGGATATTAGATTATATGGAATATTTTGTGAGAACTTTGTTTATCTTCTGCTCCATTGGTAGGTTATTTGTGAACTGAGCTCCTCAATGGTTGATGCCCAATTTAGTTTGTAACTTTTGGTAATTAGGCAGACTCGTAAACGACAGTGTTGTCATATTCTTGTGACAAAATCATAAGCTGATATACAAAAATGTGTGCATGATCAACTGCTATATACTCCTAAACCCGAGCATATTGCATAAATAACAAGCTCTTACTCCCCTAGTGAAAGTAAACACAAGTTAAATTTATTTTTGTATTGAACATATTATTCATCACACTTATAATTTCTGTATTCACGACGGCTAATTCCACAAAATTTTTCAGGGCACCCTCACTGCAATCAGAGACTGGTTCAGAGATTACAAGATTCCCGATGGAAAACCCGCCAACAACTTTGGCCTCGGTAACAAGGCAGCGAACAAGGTAAATAACTCTAAATCCCGCCTGGTTCATTTTTTCTGTAAAACTATGCCTCAGAAGAACCTGCATTAGAACTATTTGTTTCCTAACAAGTATAAGGATCGTCGTGTTTTGAGTTCTGTGATCATTGAATCAACTCGTGTATCCCGAACACAGGACTATGCTCTTAAGGTCATCCAGGAGACGAACGAGTCATGGGCCAAGCTCGTGAAGAGAACCGTCTCTGCCGGAGAGCTTTCGCTCTTGTAGAAGAAACAACCATTTACATATTCTTGCAGCTGAGGTTTTGGGTCCTTTCATGGTTAATTTATATATCTATGTCTGCAACACATTGCTGGATTTTATTTAACACTTATGTATTAGTTTGTACTCTCTATTTAATAAGCTCAACATTGTTAAACCTGTTTTGTTCATAACATTTGATTTCTCAGGCTGGACTTGAAATCATAATAATTTATCAATTGTTGGTACAAAGATGTCTGCTAATTTACATATTAATATATTATGCATTCACTAATTTCTGATTAGTTCTCAAAAAGACCATATATGATTTACCAAACTGGCATTTTTTTACGCTCCCAAGTTGTGCAATTTCGTGTAAGGATGATAAAATGATTATAATTCTATGTTCAGAATTGATTAAAGTTGGGTTTAAGGGGAAGTTCAAAATCATTATTTTCGATATATAATAATTAAAACATATGTACTAATCATAATGAATTAGAAATATATTTTAATATACTTCATAATGTGTTTACGAAACGAGAATTTTTCATATTCAATTAACACGAAAATAAGTTGGAGAATAATTTTCAACGATCGGAAATGGAAATTAAAGCGAGCCAGAAAAATATAATGTTTCTTGTTATCATTCCCATTTCGTACGAAATTATCTTCATTTATTTAAAACAGAAATAAATAAATATATATTTTTTGTCGGATAAAACTCAAAGAGTGATATCAATTATTATTCATGAATGTCAAAGAGAATATTACACGTTGGACTAGCGGCCCCACCCTTCGTCAGCTTTGGACAATACACGAAACCTGATTGGCTGTACCAACCACGTGTAAATGCTGACATGTCAGACCACCCACGTCATCAAAAAAACAAGGTCCCACACGGGTGAAGAAAACCCTATAACGCTACAGCAACCCGTAGCCGTCCACGTCAACCACGCCTCACATCTCAGCCGTCCGTGCCAGATCGCACCGGTCAGCCCCTTGCGCAGAGCCAGCAGCCCCTCCCACCGTCCGATCGACGGTCCAGATTCAATCAACGGTCACGAACCTGCCCGGAATTTTGCGGGAAGATCTCGCCCCTCTTTAAGAACCCACCCCTAGCCTCCATCATTTCCATCACAAAATAGGGCAAAGAAAAAAAAAAAAAATAGAAGAAGAAAAAAAGCCCCAATTTTGTTCTAGTTTCCGATTCTGTCCCTCTCAGGTGGCGCGTGGGCGATATCTGGAGGCGCGTAGAGGCCACGCGCTAGAGAATTGAATTTTCCATGCCCTATTTAGAGGCTGTTCTTGTTCGGTGAGTCCGTTCACGATGGGACCATCGCGGCAGCGCGTGGGGGTGGCTCCGGCGACCCTCGCCGGCCGGAGCGAGCACGGCTGGGGCCACCAGAGA
>JAYMTP010001970.1:0-21521 GCA_036897365.1 Geranium brycei
AGTTTGTTATTTAGTGTTATATTTAATTAATGAGAATAAAGTCAATAAATTGAAATTAAAAAATCAAATAATTAGGAGAATAAAACGATAGAACTATCTTCAAAGATGATGACACATGACAACTTAAGGATTTTTCTTATATATATATATATTTATCAGTGTCTTAAAAAATAGTAAGCGCTGGTCGGGCGAATAAGACATTTTGAAGACTAATCGAGGATTAATAGAAAAAATAAATCGGGTTGAAAGATCAAACAGAATTACAGAGAATTAATCGGATAAATTGGAGATTTTTAGAGCACTGATATATATAATGAAATCAGATAAACCAAATCCAGTCGAACTGATATCGAGCTAACTCACTAAGTATTTGAACAAATAATTTTTTATTGTAATAATATTTTTTAATGAATATTCATATCAAAATATTAAGCGAATCGAATCAACCCGAGCTCCAATTTATATATTTTCTTTCGAGCTGAACTCGAACTTGGGAGCACAAGCTTGTTAGAGCCCGAACCCAACCCTGTCAAACCGAGGCTCAATTCGGCTCGTTTACACTTTTCCCATCTGATAGTCATTGTTAACGAAGCCCCACTATTTTTTTTATCGACGAGTAACCCGAAATTTTGTTCAGGAGGTCATGGACATAGCAGCATGGGAGGACTGCTGGCCGGGGGCGTGGCGGCCGGAGCCGCTGCCTATGGGGCCCACCAACTAGCCCGTGGCCATGGCGGTAACGGTGGCTACACCTATGGCCATGGCCATGGAGGCTACAATGGCTATGGCCATGGCAAGTTCAAGCAAGGCAAGTTTGGGAAGGGCCATGGTCATGGCAAATTCGGGTACAAGAAGTGGAAGTAATTGTTGTGCCTCCTCTATAACTCACCAAAAACCTATAAGACACTACTTGTGGTGGCCCTTGTTGCCTCCATGTAATAAATAATAAATGATTTGGGCTTTTGTTGTTGTTTGAATTAAGGATTGTACTATAATGACGAAAGTCTCGTGCGCTCGATTGCTTAATCTTTCGCATTTTATGTGTTGTGTAGTTGTGACGTGTTATATGTGCCCAAATTTTAATGTGTTTTTGTTAAATATATTGTTATATTTATATAAAAGATTATTCGGGTGAAAATTATTTTTGTAATGAAAATAAAAAATATGTATATAGGCTGTTGGATTGAAAAGATAGCGGGTTAAGATTAAACATCTATTTGAAACCATTTGTAATTTATGTGAGTGAATTTAATTTAATTAATTTATTGACAATTACGTTTTTTAATCTAAGTGGTTTTCAGTTTGCATCATAAGAGGTGTTTTTCACATGAATAACCCCCTATTTATATATTTGGTTGAAGATTATTTGATAAATGATAGTGTGAGTATAATTTTAATTTTTTTACGTAGGCTATTGGTAGAAACGATACTGAGTGGATTTAGTGACCCTCGTCTACTATTTTGTCAGATTGGTGATATTGAATTTCCGTCGAGTTCAAAATATGTTAATCCTTTGCATAACGATAACAAGGCGGGTTTAGGGCAAATTTACTAATCTCTATCGTCATCCATTGCTGAATCGGAAGCATCGAGACCCCACAAAATTTAAGATTTTTTTCCCCTTGATATTGAATGACTAAACACCTCATCCCATCTGCTACTCTCTCCCGCTAATCTCGAGGCAATAAAAATCTCCGAACTCGAACATTAGATGACGAAGATCACTAAACACGTCCCAAACTACCCAGTTTCAATCTCTATAAAAACGAATAATGCCCCAAACTCAACACATACTCCTTATCCCGACATAATAGAGTAGAAAAAGAAAATCACTAAACTCACTCGTTATCATAAATACGATAATCAGAGGCAAATACACCCAAAAAATAATTTCTACAGTAGGGGCAGAACTGTAAAATCCATAAAATTTGCCGTGCGAGAGTTAAGAAGAACAGTACCTGTGCGTGCTTCGCAATCAGGAACAAAGAGGGATTGATCTGCTCTTCGTCAAAAAGAGAGAGATCGAGAGAGAGAGAAATGGCAGCGAAGCAAATGGAGGAGGTGCAGAAGAAGCTGGCGATGCTGAACTATCCGAGAGCCAACGCTCCTGCTCAGTCTCTGCTCTTCGCCGGCATGGAGCGTTACGCTCTTCTCGAATGGCTCTTCTTCCGGTAACTCTCAGCTTCGTCATCTTCTTCGTGCGCCTTTTCTTTGTCGAGATCGAAACCCTAATTTGTTCATGTGCTGGAATTCGCAGACTTTTGGGGGATAAATCTCCGTTTTCTCAGCAGAATCTGCAAGGAGACGCCACGGACGGCGAAGAAGAGACCGGTCGCATCCAGTGTAATTGATTTCTTCTGTGTTTTAGTAGAATTTGGACAGGATCTTTGGATCTTCGTGTATGGATTTTGATCAAGCTTGTGCTCAGAGGTTGTGTAGTTTTGGATCATTTTGACAAAATCCTGAAGTTTGATGTATTGATTTGCATTGTATTTGGCAGATTTAGCTGAAATTGCCAAGTTTCTGGGCATTACTACTGGTGTAGATACAGAAGCTATTCAGGTTAGTTATGGAGTTCGTTGTTGCTACTGAATTATGCTTGGAATGTCAATTTCTGATCCGGCAGTGGCTCTTTGTGTTCTTTATTGGTAGACCTATGTGACTAAAATTGATCTCTACTGTTACTGTCATTCAATGACATAAGTTGTGAATGTTATGTTCAAGTGGTCCAGTGTTCCCTGTGAGGTTTATATGAGTTATTGTGCTACTAGTTTGCAATGTGGGTTATAATTAGCATAAACTAGAAGACTAGAACTCTTTGGAGACTGCCAATCAAATAATTTGGCCTGTGAAAAAAATAAGTATAACCAACCATGGAATGGGGTTTGAAACTATTTTAAGATCTTTCAGTGGCCTCTTCATGCTCTTGGTTGATTCTAATTTTCTTGGACGAAGAAATTATTAAATTAGATGGTCAAGTTCCAATCCTAATATACATTGGTCTGTTTCATAGTATGTAACATTTTGAAGAACATCAACTTGCAGTATGCAGTAAAAAGGGGTCTTCACAATTATGAAAGATTAATGTACATCATTGAAATTAGTAATCTGTATGCCGTTTGATAGAATAGTATATATTGTATATATATATATATACTACATTACTATGATAGTTCTTTGACTTTTTTCCAAACAGATGTCAATCATTGGTATTACTTTTGGCACATGTAATTTTGTATTAACAGTGATAAATGATGCATTATGTGCCTTTCTTTATTCACCAACCTACCTTCCGTGATTTCCCTAACTTTTGGTACATGATATGTTCGTGCATACAGGGACGAGGAAGCTATGAAGATCGCACTGAGATGCTTCGTCTCATTGTAGATCTTGTGGAGGCTAGCATATATGCTGATAATCCAGATTGGAGGTGAAAAGCTATGAAGTCCTATATCTGCTTGATGTTATATTACTAATAATGGATATAAAAATTGACTTTAAATGGAAACTGAGTTTACATATTTCATTGCAGTATTGATGATCAGGTAGCAAAGGATATACAACTTATAGATGCTATCGCTGAGAAACAAGCTCAAATTTTCTCTGAGGAATGCAAGTTGTTTCCAGCAGATGTTCAGATTCAATCTACATATCCATTGTAAGAGCTTTGCTCCCTTATGCTTGTTTTATCCCTCTTTCATATCATTAGAGGATCCTCAATACCTATTATCATTGGAGAATTGGAGGTTAACTCAGATTGGTACCACCCCAGTCATTGTAGATTAGTTTGCCGATTTAAATGATGGACTAAGTTCATTAATCATTAATATCCTGGAAGGACTGTTGTTTTTCTGTTTTTTAACATATCAAAATACCTTCTGGAAATGTAATGGTAACCCTAACTTTATTTTCTCTGCTAGTTGCCGATCAAAAAAAATTCTCTGCTAGTAAGGTCACAAACTGTTTTCAGAGCGTTTGTTCAATTTTCAACTAGCATAGATGCCAGCCATAGTTATTGCTTTAAGAACAGACGTTGTCTTTTCCATGCATTCTACCATCTTAGTCATTGAACCTGATGAAAACCACTTAAATAAATAGTATTATTTGAAATTGTGAATTTCACTTACGAAGCAGATATTTCTGTTTTTTATCAGACATAGTGACATTCTGCATCTTAAATCAAAGTTCATTTGCAGGCCAGATGTCTCTGAGTTGGAGTCTAAGCTTTCAGAACAGTCAAAAATACTGTTGAATCTTCAACAGAAGGTCAATGATTTGGCATCAAAGGTTCGGAGATGCTTCTTAACTTCAACGATCTCCTTGCTTCCTCAAGGATATACCAGGCTCTTATTTATTCCTGAAACATGATGCCAGCCTGTCTTTTTTGACATATGATTTGTTTTTCAATCTATTTTACAACTTATCGTAATATCTTTCCGTTGGTATTCTTGATCTACGTTACATATGGTGACGAAAACTTCCCAATATACTTAATTGTTACTATGTTTCCCTTTGTGCCTAAAACATCTCCTTTCATTGTTTTTGCTGCTTCGTGTAACTAAAGTTACTGTAATGCTTTTGTAATTAGCATGCTTACAACCCAGACGAGGAGTATGAAGAAGTAGAATCCCAACTACGGGCTCATCTGGAATCTTTTCTTGAAACTGCAAGATCTTTTAATACAATATACACAAAGGTAGAGTGCTGCACCTTTAATTGATCTGCTTTGAAGCTCTTCTTTATCTAACTGTCGATTCCAAAGTCAATTTGGGGGGTTCTTCTATGTTCATATCTAAGAACCCTTATCATTCTTTGATAATTTCGAACTCTTATAGTCTTATGCACCATTACATGGATTATTTGGTTGTATCACTCCTGAACTCCAAATTATATCTGGGACACTTATCTGCTGCTGATGTAGGACAATCCCAATTAGGACTTCTGCTGCACCAGCTGCTGTGAGATTGTAGTACTTTTGTATATGTGTGGGTAAGTGGGTATTGAGTTGATTTGTCACTAAATTTATCACTTGGTGTTGCTTGTAGGAAATTCGACCATGGACACACATGATGGAGGTACCACAACTTCATGGGTTTGGACCAGCTGCTAATCGCTTGCTGGAGGCATACAAGATGCTTTTGAAGGTAATTTGGCCCCATCCTTTTCATGCATATCCTCCACTAAGTCATGTCATAGATTTTACAGTTTGTTGATGTTAAATACTAATTTGCATGAGTGGCTAAATTGATTTTGAATATGTATTACACGTTGCTAGATCACGTGCTCAGTAATGCATATATACATCAAATTATGATTTTTTTTACTTCAAAACATAGGTTATTAAGTAGCTTTTCTGTATTAGCATAAAGTGATGGTAGAAAGCACATATCTGAACAAATACGTAACACTACTAATTTCATGGATAAAAATAACATGTAATGGAAACTTAGCATTAGTTTGGATAACACCGTGATCAACCTTGCATCATGGATCTATTCATTGTTATAATGGGATTGAGGATACCATGAACATAATATCTTTCTGTCCTTTTGTGCAGTTTCTGGGGAATTTAAGGAATCTTAGAGACTCGCATGCAGCACTTTCTATTGGATCTTCTGAAACAATTGCCGGCGAGCCCACTTCAGTGACTAAAATAATCTCTGAGTGTGAGTCAGCACTGACATACTTAAATCGTGATCTTGGTATCCTTTCAGCATCCATTGCACGCGAACAAGATTCTGAGATATCGTTGTGACGCATATTTTCAAGTTTGGTGGAGAAATGATCAATGCCTTGCCGTTCCCTTTTTTTGGGCACATTTTAAGTTAACTTTTAGGTTTCCACAATGATCAAGTTGAATGTTAAGCAACCCATTTGTGTTCGTTACTTAAGACTTGTGGTGTGTGGAAATCTTTATGCTGTACCTCTTGTCCTAAAACTTTGAGGCTACTGTACTGGTATTGCTTTGTGATTCTGTTGGCATTTGCAGAAAGTGTTGAGGCCTGCATTTTATCTCGTGTCGTGTTATGTGAACCTCGTGTGTTGGTAGTATGTGTTCACGTGAACTAGTATAGAAGGATTATATCTGACAGCATTATTCTTGTTATTGATTGTTGTTTTGTTTCTTTTTTGTACTTCTTTCTAAGGTAATGCCCAAGTGAGGGCAGTGCCTATTTAACTTGACATTGGAGTTGGGTAATGATTTCATCACAAAATATATAAATTTGTTGCAAGACAGTTTTGGAAAACATTGTGCTGGTGAACTTAATTCCAACAACATGCAGTGCAACAGCTTTGAAAGTGAGTTATTTTCTTTCCCTACTATACTACAACTCATGTATCGTTGATTCTCTTCTGAGTCATCTCAAAGATGGTTATGTAATTTATATGCAGATACGACGCATGATTGACCGCTGTTGAATCAATAAGGCGCTTGGGATTTTAAAATTCCAGGTGAACTGATGCACATTTCATACTTAGTGTATTCTTTATGTTTCTAATATTTTTCTTTGGCGACATTTATCAATCTGTTACAATCAATTATGCTATGAAATATCAAAGAAAATCAAAAGAGGGAACGATATCTGTTTCCTCTTAATTTATCACAATCACGACGATTAATAGTCACCTATGTGGAACTTGTGATCAAAGAGGCACAAACTTACCCTAAAAATACTGTACTTATTATTTAGGATGGAGGAAGAGAAATAAAAATGGTGACTTACATCCTCATGACCCGTAATGGTTTTAAACCATGGACGGTGATCCCAATATGAGAGATTGTTGTCATGTCGCTTGGGAATTATTTCAGTGGCTATCTTCACCTCTTGCCATGGCAAGGCCTACTGGATAAGAATCCACACAATACCCAAACAGATATATGAATTCATCCAATTTTTAGGAGTAGTATGGTAGACAGTGTCAATTTAAAAATGATTGCATATTATTTTTATACGCTCATCAATGCATTATTTATTCATAGCATAGCATGTCAAAGATTAGTGTAGTTTCACATTGGTTAACATGAATATACAACAGCTGTAAATCCAACTTGTTTTATTTATTTATGATAAGTCTGTGTAGTGTTTCCTCTAATATTTAAAAATATATAGATAGACATTCATATACATATTTTTTACTTGGATTTGTTGCAAGTTCAAAATCATGTGATCTGAGGATTAATAACTGAATTCTTAGTCTTACAACATGATTGTTACTTAGGGAGAATAAGATGATTCTTTTGAGACTCTATCGTGATGGGAATCTCGTATCACCGTTTCTCTTACTATGTTTGTTTCGAATTTGATAGGTATGTCTCCCGGATGACTTGGAACTTGGCGATCAATTTGTCTCGAGGCGGCAAACTCTTTTTGATGACTGGGGATTCTGAAAACTCATGCATCCAAGCTACTAGCGATGGAAACCGGTCCCCGTCTATCAATTTCTGACCAGAAACCTCCTCTAAGACGCTAGCCAAGTTGCCAAGGCAACCCAATGCAAGGTCCGCCATTCCAATCTGGTCTCCCCCAAAGAATCTCTTTCCCTTGATCTCTTCTTCTAAACACTTCAAGTTTTCCGCAGCTCGGGAAGCGGCCGACTCTTGTTCTTTGCCTCGCGCCATAAAAGCACTCCATAACGACGGCAGGACCTGCAGAAACCGTATCAAGAATATACGAAGATAGTTGCAGTTGCTGAGTATCATCATCAGGGTACCTTATCGTCGGCAAATTTTGACCAAAACCGTGCCCTGGATTTCTGGTAAGGATCCCGAGGCAGCAAATTCGGGCTTTGCCTCCACGCATCCTCGATGTACTCGAGGATGACGAGCGACTCCACGACGGGTTTCCCGTCGTGGAGGAGCACCGGAACCTTGCTGTGAACAGGATTGTACTGGAGAAGCGAAGCGCTCTTGCTGGACAGGTCTTCAAAGATGGTTTCATAATCGACGCCCTTGAGATCGAGCGCCCAAACAACTCGCAGAGCAAACGGACTCGACCACGTCCTGAAAAGCTTCACTCCTCCCGTCATCATAGTTTCTCAAGGCCACTCTCTCTAAAACTCTTATGCTTTATCTATATATACCCATATTCAATATTTATTTATAGTAAACGATTCTGTCTGAGTGTTCTATGTTGTGTTCTTGTTTTGAGGTGCTCTGCTTGTTTTGGAGACTCTGGGGTTGGATTCAGACCAATGTGGCCGGCCATGAGCTTCGGACAAAATGAAAAGGTAAGGATGTAAGTATTTGTCCTTTTATTGCTCTAGTAGGAATTAGAATATAATAAGGCCTTAAGAAATATATTATTCAAATAGTTTACAATAACAATTGCAGCATATAAGGCGGTCAGTTATGAAATATATTTAAGGCGGTCAGTTATGCGTCGTATATATCTGCATATAAATTACAAAACCATCTTTGAGAAGAGAATCAACAATGCATAATTTGTAGTATAATAGGAAAAGAAAATAACTCACTCTCGAGGTTGTTGCACTGCATATCCCTTTGGCTAGATTGTTTGATAGGCAAAAATCTCGGAGACGTCAGAGATGGAATGCACCTATCTCGTTAGTGTTTCGTCGCCGTCGTTTGCATCGTTTCTATGTCTTAGAAGAAGATTTCTCAACCCGCTTTCCCCTATGGGGTTCCTCCCAAACCACCTAGACCTCACCTCACCCAAACTCAAATAGTCATCTTCATCTTGACTTCGTCGCTTGCACTAAGAAAATTTGCGATCATGTAGCGAGTGCAAAGAAACCTTGGGATTTGTGCAAATGTTTGGATTTCACTTCTACTGCTTGCGACGAAGAAGTGATCAAAACTTTTCTGAAAATTTAGATGGATCATATAGCTTTTTTGATCCAAGCTGCTCCTTAGGAGTTTCGTCCTTTTATTCAAGTCCTTTTATCCTCTGTTTTGTGATTCATTTTTTTCCATTGTACTGTTTCTATTGGGTTTCTTTTCCCATCTTGAGGATTGATTTCCCGTTTTCTTTTTATAAAATCGTCTTTTGCTGATAAAAAAATGTTATTGGAAATAAGCGCATTGTTTTCCAAAACTGTTTGGTAACAAATAATATGTATTTTTTATGACGAAATCATTACCCAACTCCAGTGTCAAGTTAAACAGGCACTGCCCTCACTTGGACACTGCCTTGGAGAAAAGTACAAAGAAGAAACAAAACAACAATCAACAACAAGAATACTACTGTTATTTCTCCACCAAACTTGAAAATATGCATCACAACGATATCTCAAAATCTTATTATAAGTACGTCAGTACTGACCCGCGCTCGGAGATTATTTTAGTGACTGATAGTGTTACGTATTTGTTCAGATACGAGCTCTTGTTTTTACACAAAGCATCACAGTGTACATAGAAGATTCTTGTTTTTACACAAAGCATCAGTGTACATAGAAGATTCAAGTATATCTTACACGAGTGACGGGTAAGATATTTATAACATAGGTCACTCTTAAATTGCATGCTTAGAATTTTACGAGCCATAACCGGATGGTGATGGTTTAGGTCTAGCACACTTGGTTACTTTCTCATCTTGGTATTCCCGTTTCATTCCGCTTAAGTTTTTATTAGATTGTTTTGTTTTTGCTTGTTTACACGTTAAGGACGGTAGGTAGGTTGTCCATTTAAACATGTGCATTTTGGTTTATTCTCTTAATTATTGGGCTTTTGAGAGATAATTATAAAAATGAAGTGTCTACTTTATATTTTTCACATAGTTCTCTGAACTAGGATAAAAGTTCAAAGTTATGTCCGGTAACAATTATACGTTGTTAAAATTATCTCTATAATTGAATATTAACCCGTTACTTTAATAATTAGTTAGATTTATGAAGAGAATTGGTGGACTCGCTCACATATGTATTGATGCGACACCCAATAAAAGTAAAAGGAGAGTCGTCCTTTTGCCCTAAACAGGTTTAGGTTTTGGTATGAAGCTATACGTCTCACTAATTTACACTAAGTTCGCAAAGACACACCAACCAATAGTAATATTCACATGCAATCCCATCAAGAATATGGCTTTTATTAACCGACCAACTCTAAACTCTAAATGTAACTAAGGTGTAATATTATGGTACCTTAAAAAAAAAGTGTAATATTATGGAAATATATGTGCAACACATGATGTTTGGTTGGTCGTGGCTGGTGGGACCCACCACCACACCTATAAGTTTATATAGAGCAAGTCACTAGCGATGTTCTAAAAACGTTAAATACTTGTTGGGGGAGGGGGGCTTTTAGGAAGAATGAAAGATTAATCGAGAATTAATTAGATAAATGAATTGAATTTAAGGAATAATTGAGAATTAATAGATGATTCATCGGGGACTAAACGTAAATTAATCGGACAAGATAGAGACTTTTAGAAACTATGCCTGGTTTTGAATGTTTAAAAGTGGTAGGGAATTTTTTTCGACAAAATTATGATAATTCAATCAAAGTAATTTATTTATATACAATATATAGAGAGATACATGATGGAAAATATATACATCACTACTGTTTAGTTTCTTTCAGGATACGAGATTCTATATTCACTAAAATAATTATTGACAATATAGTGATTATTGACAAGTTTGAAATTAAAATAATTAAATATTATTTATTTTGTCATTAATAAATAATAAATATGAGTATATGTATATTTAATTGTTTGCTTATTACAAAAAATGCGTTTATTTGCGATCTCTTCGAATTTGTCAAGTCTCCATTTTTGTCAGTTGATCGGTATATCTATGATATTTGAGTTCCACAACCTTGATTAAAATTAAAGTACTAAAGGAAAAGTAAAGAACTCATCATCATAAGATATTACCATTTCAGGAAGAGTTTAGTGATCAAATGTTGGCTAAAATTCACACAACAAACAAAACAATTGATTCACAATTGATTCATACATGCTAATATAGTTAGTTCATAGCTTCACGTGAAGAAAATTTTCTGGAAATGAATCAGAGATTACTTGAAGAGAAACTACAGAATTGATCGGAAACTAGAAAAAATCCAAAACTAATCAACAATTAATCAAAAGTGGTCAAAGTTTTATAGAATATGCATCCAACCAAACCATACTCACCCAATTTTCATATTTTGATAGAGGCGGTTAAATTTTATCATACAAAAAATTAAATGAATTATTGCAAAAACTAACAGTCAAAACTAAGTCCTAACAGTTGTTGTTTTCTTTAAGAGTTCCATCAATGAAAAATATGTGTAGTTAAATAATTTTACCGTCATAAGGAAGTGTGTGTATGTGTATACATATATATGGTTGAAACTACATCCGTAAAGGGGGCATGGAAAATGGTATTAGTCGAAGACAATCATCGTGTATAAAAGGCATAAAATTAAGTTATGCAATCAAATTAAATTTAATTAGGAGGAGAGAGAAAGGGAAATGGAAAAAAGAGAAGAAGTTAAGGCATAATTATGAAAATTTGAATAACGATGGAAGTATTTTGCAATGAAAATAGACTATGTTAACTTTAAACTGACGAAAAATGTACTTGTCTGAGAAAAAATACATCTCAACATATGTGAAAAGTGTCAAGTCAACCATAATTATTATCGTGATTCATAACAAATATGCCACTTGTCATGTGGGTAGAAATGTAAATTCATCATTAACTCTCCTCTACAACTATATTAAAAACCCAAACCTCCTTCAGATACTCCTTCACCAAGCCTGACTGAGGTTCGAACCCTCTTTTTCCTCTCTCTGATCGATTCATCAATATATATATAGCAATATTGTAAACAAAATATATAGCTTTTGGACTTAATTACTGGGTCTGGGCACAATAATTTGGGATTTTTTTTTTGTGTACATGTTACTACTCACATGCATGGATTAATAATGTGTTAATTATACTTGTGTGGATTGTGATTTGTCAATTTTTATTCTCTTTTTTTTCTTCCTAATCGAGTTCTGGGTTTTAATTTGATTGTAAAGTATAGAACCATGCATGTGTCTTTTTTTAGTGTGTTTTTGCCTCTAATGACAACGAAAACAGTACTTTCGTTCTAGATGTGGGAAAAAATTGGAGACCTACTGAGGAGGCTGATTTAAATCTCTTGCTCTTACAAGTTTTTGTTCTTGGTGATCTTAGTTTTTAAGAAGTTGAATTTCTGAGTAATTGGGTTTCTCATTGATGTGCCAAAACCTGGTATTGTTGAATGCATATTGTCTAAAAATATGTTATTGTTAGAATTAGATGTTTGTGGTTGTGTTGTCAGATTAGACTTTTTCTAATTTCTTGTTTGATGAGTGTAATTGATTGTACTAATAGTGATTTTGTTAGTCATTACTTCTCTTCTCATTTTGAATGTATATTTTGATTCATTGTCAGGAGATGAAGAAGAATACAAAAGAAACTATGGGTATTAGTGTACTACAACAACAACAACTGGTAATTGTAATTGTAATTGTGCAGATTTGATAAAGATTTGAAATGGGGAAGGGGAATAGAATTTGTTCCTATTATTTGTACCAGCTCAAATAATTTTAATTTTAAGGTCACTGCGAAGGAGAACCAGCGACTTAACGAGGAATTGTCATAGGCAAAGAAGCAGATTCAGCGAGTGCCGGGAAATAGCCTGAGCTCGCCGTACTTTGACCGGCGTTGACCAGCAACCGCGATGGCATTTTCATTATTTTCTCAAAAAGGGAAGGGTGTGAGATAAGCAACATCACCAAGCTCCGGCCGATCACATGTTGCAAACAAGGAGTCATAAATACATAATGCGAAGTGTAAAAAAGATAATAGCAGATATGAAAATATTTATATACCATTACAAGAATCTATAATTTTTACTAGTTGGTTTTCAGTTTATAAATTAGAACGGTGAAAAATTAGACTGGACCGAAAATTAATTAGTTTGAACGAATGTCTCATTTTAAGTTATGAATCTGTATTAATTGACCAAAATATCAAATAATAAGCTAAATCGATCAAAATGTGAGAGTATCACAAAATTCGATTCAGTTCGACAAATTGTATCTTAACTGTGGTTTTATACAACAATTTTTTTTTATTTTACCGTGACTTATGCAATTTTCCTGACCTTTTAAGTAGGGAGAAGAATAAAAATTTGAACTCAATACGTTTTTATCTATCTAAAGAGGCAAAATCGACACATATCAAATATCCCTAATGAGGCAAAATACACCGACGGATATCGAATATCCCTAATTGGATAGGATAGAAATCATGAATCAACTAAACCTATTTATAAGTTGGATTTGGGTTTTTAACAAACCGAGTGAACAAATCATGAATCCATAGATCGTTTTGTTTGCTCTCTCCAAACAAACAAACAGTGGTTAAGAAGAAACAATTTGGAATATGCTAAAGTGTAATACAAATTCTACACATTGAATGTACAAAAATGAACGCATGGCTCATCCCAAATATATGAAGCAATACACCAAAACCAGAGAAAACTACATCAGTCTTGCGCGCACCGGATCGTGTTAGCCAAAGTGTTCATTGACGTTTAATCATCGTTGTCGTTGGCGTGTTAGCGAAGCTTGGTCTCGTTCGGTTTGTTGCTGCTTCCCCTGAACGCTGAAAGAGAGAAGAATGACCTTGTTGCTGAAACAACAACATAGTACAGAGGACGCATAAAATCTATCAATAATCGGGCGGGAATGGGTAATATCGTAATATTACTCGAAAGCGCGAAAAGGGCTGTGAAAGAAATGGGTATCGAGGAATGAAGAGCGATGCTGACCTTTAGCTGAAGGGCCGGAGCCTGAGACACTGTCGTGAAACTTGTGAGCATTGAACTTGCTCGCATTCGAGTCAGCTATATGAGAAACATCCACAGTATTAAACATAAGGGAAAATGGCAAAAGGGTGTTGTATACAATATACTATCACACTTTTGTAAGAAGGTGTTGTGTACTTTGTTAATAGCAAAAAATGCTTGTGAATTTTGATTTTTTTGTGAAGAATGTATATGTATGTTTTTACAATAAAATGACAAAATTGCCCCTAAAATTAAGAATTAAGATTTTTATAAAATAATTTATCTTCAAAATTTGATCGTACAAATTTTAGTTATAAATATTTTCATAAAATCTTTTGAAAATATTTATTTTTCTTTTTTATAAAAAAAAAATTCTTAATTTTAAAGGCAATTTCGTAATTTTTTACAAATATATACATTTTGCACAAGAAATCAAAGTTCACGGCACCTTTTTGTCATTAACATGACACACCAAAAGGCTCGCGAGGGCTTGAACTAAGAGTGATGAAAATAGCAAGAACTCGTAAAAGAAAAGCTTACCGGATAGAAATTCATACGAATCTGAATTTCTCTCGAGGCCTTCGTGTAACGATGCTTTTGGAGGGCCTTGGTTCATTGCAGCGTGAAGGGCGGCTTTTCTCAACAGGTTCTCGCCATTTCTCTTGCTGGCAGCCTTGGTTTCTTCCGCCTCATCCTCTCCCTCGGAGAAGACAGATGGACTCGACCAGCCACTCGAATTCGCATCTCCTTTGCTCTTACGAGCAGCAAACTTCAACAGCCGCTTCAACCCTTTAGGCGCGTCTTTGTGGTAGATCATGGCGGGAGGGTTTTCAGCATTTCCCCACTCGATGATATCGTGTTCGCTGCTTTCTTCTTGCAGCATCTGCGACAGAGAATGGCGCACGCGCATCGGACTTGATGATCCGATCGATGCACCATTGGTTGCTGTAGATGTGAGCTCGGGAGCACCAACATCGCGGGCCTTGGGAAGCTTGTGTTGTTCTTCTATTTCCACCCATGCCATGGGAGAGATCGTCGATTTGTCTTCTTCTTCATCATCATCTTCACCTTTCGGTGAAGACTCCGCCGCATCTTTGAAGCTATCTCCATTACTAGCAACAACCTCGTCGATAACCTCTGCATCATCAGAGTCTAGATGGCTATCTTTTACTTTGACTTTAACCTCGGTTGTTTCTGCTTCTACAGTTGCATCACAAAAAATGGGTGCCTCCGTGTTTACCTCATTATTTGGAGCAACCAGGATAGAAATAGAATCGGTAACAATCAAATTCTCCTGTGCTTCAACAAAATTCCCGCTCTTCCTGAGAGATTCATCAGACAGCCGGGGATTTTTTTTTGGCTTCTCGACTGTGGAACCAGCGCCAGGGGGGGTTTTAGAGCCCTTGCGGAGAAAAGGTTTTGATTCCAATGGCACTATGCTGCTTTTCTTGGTAACCTTGTTATATAAACTCGGCTTTGTGGGAGCTATACTCGAACCATCTCCAGATGCTGCTGCAACTTTGCTTTTCATAGGCTTCCCGGGTTTTGCCACTGGTTGCTGTTTCTTCTCACTCACTGCCTTCAAGCTTTTGCTATTGCCCGTCTCAGGTTTCTTCATGTTTCTTTGCTGCTGCAGAGGCTTTTCCACCTTTGGGCTTGCTTGAGGAACTGACGGTGTCAGGTTCGGCTTCCTACGCGCCGGTACAGTGCCGGGAGAAGAAGTTCTAGCTGTTGGTGTCCCCGTGTTTCTTGGTGATGGCGTTGATGGCCACGACTTACGTGTAGCGGGCACTGACTGTGATCGAGACGGAACCTTCTTTGCGACGGTAGGCTTTTGTGTCGTCTCCTTTTTGGGATTTGCAGGCTGAGACACATTGCTCAGCGATTTCTGGGGCTTGCGGGTAGGATTCTTTTTACCGTCACTTGCATTTGAGGAGGCGATTTGAGTTTTCCTCTTGTCAAGAATTTGTAGCATCGCTTTAACTTGCGCCTCCTTTTCCGCTCTTTTCCCAGCGTTCTCTCCTCGGAGCTTCTCGTCCCTTTTCTCCTTGTAGTGATCATAGAAACCACCTCTCTGTTCAGAAGGACGATTCTGGATCTTGCTGTTTTGAAGCTTCTTGTATTTAGTAGGCTTCGTTTCCATCATCTTCATCAGCATTTGGTTCAGCTCCGCTTCTTTCTGTCGGCTCCATTCAGACGATGCTGTTACTTTTTCATTGATTTCCTCTGGTTGGCTCGTATTTGTCTCTGCTTGATCATCTATCGAGTCATAATTTTTTTTCTCCGATATTTCTGGTTTCACTTCTTCAGCAGCCTCAACATAATCGTGACCTTTAGATGTAAAATCTGATTCAGATTTTGCTTCAGCTGAAATCTTCGGACTTTCTTCATTATTGGAATTCACCGGAACGGAATCTTCAGAAGCTATCTCGTGTTCAGCTCGGGTTGAAGATTCCCCGAGACCTGTACTCCATCTTCTCAACACAGACTTATTAGCAGGAACAGCGATGTTCGTTGCTGAACCCTTTTGAGTATCTGTAGCCTGATCGTTTTGCTTCCTCTCGAAAAGGCTAATTGCATCTGCAACGCTCATCCTGCGCACATGACCTTCAGTTTTCTTACTCGGTTGTTCAATTCCTCCTCCATCCTCGTCACTACTGTCTCCGTGAGATGTTCTTTCTCGGGCGGGAAATAAATTGAGGCTCTTGATGGTTATTGCAGTGGCCCTACGCGATCCGCTTCTCCCAATTTGAACTCTCCGCATTGGAGACGCTGACCTTCTAGGTGATGCAGATCTTATCAGAGTTCGACTTCTTTCTACAGATTTTTGCTCTTCGTTGTCGCTCTGATCGGAAGATCCATCACTTTCTATTGAGCTCTCTCTTTCAACCTCAGCGAGTTTTGCTGGTGAGACCCCATACTTCACTGCATCCACTGAATGTACTGGTTTCGATATCTGAGTTTTAACATCTGGCTTATTTAGTTTGACGTTCTTCGTATCACTTCTGAACGAGGTTTTGTTGTCTTTTCGGGGGTCGGGAATGTTTCTATTTTGGTTCGATTCCAGAAACTTCCTCAGACAATCCCTGCAGGAAAGCAAGATTGTCATCGCCATCATCATGGTTCTCTAAAAGTGGTTTTTTCAAAATTTAACAAGGAAACCTAGAAGATTTAGTTTCCGATTCTCCAAAGCAAGTGGGAAGCCAAAAAACACGTAAAACCTATATTTTCATGAGCAACTTACTCTAATTCCGTTGCTCCAAAATGATGAGAAAATTCTGTTAAATCTGTTATTTCTTCAGAGCAGGTGGGACCCATTGCCTGGTCGAAAGCTGCAGCTAATTCCTTTCTTAGTGCTGTAAGCCTCAAATCCATAGCTCGTAAGAGCTCATTCCTGGAAGGATAACATGTTAATAAACTGTGGTAACAGAAACCGTTAATTGAGAACATAACACAAAAGACATACTTTGAAGCATCTGATGATGCCACATTAGTCAAGTTCGAACCATCTGCAAAAGGAGAAGCTACAAGCATCAGTATATAATCATATGTAAAACAGATAATATAAAAAAGAATAGAATGCCTTATTTGGGACCTAAGGCGTTAGAATTGTGACTTCACTTCTGTGGCATATCGAACTTGACGGTAATATCCACTTCAATACAAATATTCCTTATTGCATTCCATAAATACCTATGCATGCTCTCAGTATGACAATTGGCCGACTTCTAAGCATTTGAACTAACAGCCTACGTAGTAATAAATACTTACTCCATCCAACAATGAGTGTACTTTTTGTAAAAATTAAGGATGAGAAAAATTATGGATTGACTTCTACATATGAGTATGCCCTTAGATTATATCATGTGCTATCACTGATATTTGATGCATAAATAAGGTAAGTGGACACTCATTTTGGGACAAATGTAGTTATAAACATGTTATAGTGTGTGCAGTACCAACTATGACATATCGAGTCATTTCCCAACCATCGTTTCTCAAGTTCACTCGTAGCATACCCGCAAGCTTTTTCATTTCTTTTGATATGATACTCTTTCTGAAAACTCTTGCTCCATCCAGTTTAGGGCTTATATTCTAAATTAGAAACAATGATAGAAGTATCAAACTACCATATACAACCCAAATCTCACCGCTACCCTTTTGTAGATGATGCAAATATATCTTTGGTAAAAGAAATACAATGACTATTACTCAAAGATGTCAAGATCTGAATGATTTCATAAACTGAAAATACAAAAATCCTTCCAACATAAAATACATTAAAAGGTTACCTGTTTCTCGACTTCCAGAGCCATCCTGACGGCCCTGAGAAAAGAACATGCATCCTAATCAGCAATGGCGTGCATATATTAAAATTCCTAAAGTGTACAGGACACAGAGATATCACCCGCGCATATAATGAAAGCTGGAATTTTCTGGTTTCCTCCAATTGACACATTTCATTCTTTATACCATTTACGCTATTTATCAGATCTGGCGAACTCACAATACTTAAGAACCTGAGAAAGAATGTAATTCCATTGTTAGACAAATTGGGTTCTCATACGCTGTTCTCGAGGAATAAATACAAGGAAGGCAAAAAAAAAGAACCTTTTTAAAGTCGACTTGGTGAACCATGCTGCATAATTAAGATTCTTGGGTGGTTGGAGCAGAAATTTGGCATCAGATCCTTTCAAGTACAAGTTCTTTAATTCGGGTAAATGAGGCAACAGTTGTTCCACAGCCCCAGTTGCAAGTTTCTCAACTTTATTACCACTGTGTACAAATGCCTCGTACCTATAACATAAGGTATTAGCATTGATAGAGTAACATAAATTGCAAAAATGGAATGTGTTAACATTTCATAAACAAAATAGAGCAAAGAAACGGAATCTAATGAAAGAAACAAATGAAGCAACCTATTTTCAGCCGGGAAAATCTGAAAAGCGGCATAATCAAGAGGTGCATCAGCATCTACTCGGCCGCCCTCCATGTCGACGAACAGCTAGCTTAATCTTTTATCGAGAAGCTGCAAGAAAAGAGAGAAACAATATGTTTTACTCAAATTCAAATTTTGGGACTAGATTATGTAAATGGGTAATATTTGACATTGATTCCAAAATCCAAATCCCAAATTTAGGAATAGAATGTAAACCGGTAATATTTCACATTCATTCCAAAATTCAAATGCATACAAACAACAGCAAATTTCACTCAAATATACTGAAACACATGTTTCATTTAACCGCAATTCCTCCAGAAACGAAAAAGATCTGTTAATAATCCAAAGAAACAAACAAAACTTTTTCACAAAAAAAATCAACAAAACAACACACAGTAACCGAGCGAGTCACTAACTTTAAACTTCAACCAAATCTGACCGATGAAGAAATGAGATTTCAAATTCGAACTCAAACCTATGAATCAAAACAGAAGCAATAAAACAGAAGAACAAAAGCTAGATCTGCATCTAACTCGCTCACCGACAAACAATAAAGTCAGAACCACTCACAGTACCAAAACCACACAAATCTACCTCAAAACTGAGCTGAATCAGAAGCTCCAAGCAAGAAATAACGAGAATCAGAGCAAATCCGTGAGAAGCGAGGAAATGCAGGAGTTAAAGAAGAAAGAGAAAGATTTAGAAATCGAAGCGAAGAGAGCGAAATGGAAATGGAGTTCTGTACCTGAATCGAGAGCAATGGAATCGAAATTGAGCAGAGAATCGAGAGAGAGAGTGGAGAAGGAGACGCAGAGAGAGAGAGAGAGGTGTAGTGTTGTGCTCCACTCAGGTCTGCTCTACACAACTCTAACTGTAACCACTGCAGAGAGAGAGAGAGAGAGAGAGAGAGAGATGGAGAGGAGAGAGTGACCATGTGTTTTTGTGACGTTGTCTTGTGTCGTTTTTGTGTTTTCTTTGGCGTTTCGTCAAATCTCTTTTCTTTTCTTTTTTTCATTTATTTATATATATTCCTTTCTTTATTAGAGGTGGGCACTATTCTATAGATGTTCAATACTAACCGAATTGACCGAACCTACTCGAGAAATAATTGAATCAGAAGAAATCCATTTAATTCGCTTCAAAATTAAACCAAACCAAAAAAACAATTTGATTCGATTTAAAATCGAGCCAAACATAAATTTTGTCAGTTCGGTTTTCATTTTCTTAAAATTGAACTGATAGGTTCGATTCGAAACCAAACTGAACCAGCTCGAAATTGAATCTTAACAGCCCTAATGGGTGCTGCTTTAGAACCGGATCCGATCTTATCAGTCCCCTAATTATTAGAATCATATCTGAAATCGATGTGTCAGACAACGGTTTGGTTTAAATCATAGTTCTTTAGTTCAATTTTCCGATTCTACCTAGTTGGATTTTTAGTTTATATTTGATTTATTGGTCGAATCAAAAGAGTTTGAGCTTGGATTATAGCCAAAACATTAAATGTATAATTATAACAAAAATATCAACAAAAAACCAATGGTAATATGTAATTATTATAACCAAACCTAAATACAAAGATTGCAAAAACAAATACAAATAACATATATGGATTGTTATATGAGTTGACAAGAGGTAAATACATAATCACACGAATCAGTTTAATTCTTATTAATTAATTAACAAGCATTAAATTTTATAAACCATAACCAAACTGAAATGAAACGGTTGTTTCAAAGATTAAATTACTAATCACAATTAACCCATAAAGTCATATCAAAATATAAATAGTGTTTAATTTTAATACTTTTTTTATAGTTTTAAATTTTAAAGTACATTAAATCTCAATTATATGTTTTATGGACCTTAAAATTTCACTTTACTTTACTTTACTCAAACTAAAATTAATTTTAAATTGAATATCACAATAAAAATATATTATCCACGTACTATAATCTCTTTTAACTGAATTAATAGCCTACCATCAAAATTCATTCCCTCTCTCACACTTCATTAAAAACAAAAGGGCCCACCTACTAAAGTTTCTTTAATTAAAGTCCTTTTTTTCTTCTCCCCTAAGACGTCTAAACCTACACATTTTCTTGATTAATCTTCTCTATCATTTCTTCATAAGATTATTTAAAAATGTATTTTATCATGTGTGTAATATTCAATCGGTAAGGTGTTTTTAATTGGATTTTTGGAAAGAAAAAACTAAACTTATTATGTTAATTATTAATAACAACTCGCAATTTACATTAAATCTTTTGTTATTAGTCAAAGAAATTTGATGTCACGATGATTCTTATGTCTAATTTATTACTATTCTCTAATTTAAGACACTATCACACGCGTGACACTTTCATTCACGAAACAGTACATTTACGTTAACATCTCAATATTTTTAGAATTTTGTTCAGTTCATACGATAATAAAAATAAGTATTCATGATTATGTATGTAAAAACACTTTGTCCAGATCTGGTGTGTTCAGGAGAGGAGGACTTTGGGTTTTTCCATTTTCCAATGATAAAGAGCTGCACCAGAATTTTGGGGAAGAAGAAGTCTGGTCGAATTCGACATGGTCTGGTCCCAATTTGGTCTGGTCCAAACCAAATCTAGGGATGGCAATATACCCCGTCTCCGACAGGGATTCCCGAACCCGGACGAGGACGGGGCGGGGAATCCCTGAACCCGAACGGGAACAGGGCGGGGATGGGGTGAGGTATCCCCGCCCCACTACGCCCCAATATATTAAAAAAAATATTTTTTTTAATTACAAATTATATTTTATAATACATATTTA
>JAYMTP010001971.1:0-21521 GCA_036897365.1 Geranium brycei
GGCTCCGGTGATCTCCCACGGCTTCTTGAAGAATCGCTTCAGGTTCTGCATCAGAGAGCTCGATGCGGCCTTGGCCATGGCGGAGAGAGCTACAAGAAGCGGCCTGCGATTTTGGGGATTTTTGGGTGGATCGGTGGTGCTGTGGGCGATGGCAATGGTTGCGATTGGGTTCAGAGAGGAAATAAAAATGTCATTTTTTTAGCAGTGAAGAGGTGAAACTACGATTGTACCCTTCATCCGATTCAAAGCCACGTTGAAAATACGATTATACCCTTCAGCTTAGACTATACCGGCTAATTGTCTATTTGCCTTTGGTTATGTAATTCGAGTCTCAGATTGGTAGGGTTGGACTGGAAAAAAAAACCTGTTTGCCTTAAGAGCGGCTTGAAAATACATTCACTTAACTCGAACTCTATTCAAGTTCCAATTAATCTATAATGTTAAAGCTTATGAGAAGAAAATCCTCACTTTCAGAATTCATATCTGCAATATTATCATATGAGTAGAGTAAGCACAAACAGTTTTGTAACCCATAAAGCTTCTTCATTCAAAGTGATCATGACAAGAATGGTTTCATTTTATTGCTTCTGCTCATTACAAAACAATGGGAACTTGTTATCAGATACAACAAGAACAAAAGTACTTGTGCTGTCTGAGACTGAGACCAGCCTACTACTATACTGTACTATACTATACATGAAGGAATGAGAGCAAAACAATTGTCACAAATTGTGCAGCATTTCAACAATTGTATGAACAAAGTTGCTTCTTCTGTACAGCAGCAGCAAAGAGCTATCCAAGAATATACAGCAAACAATGATTTGCCAAAGTAAACACACAGACCAAAAACCTCGTCTCAGCTCATCCTCAGTGCACAAACACGTTCGTATGGTACCCCCTTCCCCTGCTGTCAACACCTGTAAACAGGACAAGATGAACCAACCCATCAATTTGGCACACATTCAGAAATATGTAAGGATTTCAACACACACAGCAGATATTATTGAGAAAAAAGAGTTCAAGACTTGACAGTGTGATCATTGATTAGACCCTATCATTCTCAGCATATCTAAAGGCACAATGTATGGAAGTTTTGAGCCAATGTGTATACAATGACACTACCAGACGCACACTCTATAGTCCAACAAGGAGTTATGCACTAATTGACAGTGACACTAGGAGACGCCAGAGACTAAGCATTATCATCGAACAGCTTCTCTTCTATCACATAATAAGAATCTAACCGATGATCAATATCTAGGCATCCCCATTCCTATGCCCATATCATCTTATTTTAGGTAAAGGTAAATGCAACAGTGATCGAAGTCAAATATAGATTTGGCAGCATTGCAGCAAGCACACATTTGTATTCATATAAGTAATCACAGCATGGTTAATGCAACTCAGACAAGAAACTTAAGGCAAAAACAGTCTGAGTTTTCATAGTTTTTGTTCTATTGGTTAATGTTTTACATGGAATTGGAACCTTACAATCATATCATACATAATGAAAGCATGCATAGCCAGGCAGAATTATTTCAATTACTCCACCTCCAAAAAGTGAAAAACATATGCTAATTAACCAAACAGAACACCATTATCCACTACAAGTTGTTGATGGGGAAATATAGTGATGAAATAACTGAGACCATCTAAATTGATTCAAACAAAGATTCGTAGTCCAATCATCATCTTCTACACACAAAAACCAAGACATATATATCGCGACTTCAAATTTACTCAGCAGACAAACAAGAAAGTTACTCAAAGAACAAGACGTACCAAGAATCCCAGGAGCTTGGTTCTTCCCATAGCGCTGCTGTCGAGGATCAAAACTGGGGACTTGCTTCTGATGCCTCACACTGGACAGGTCATCATACTCCCTCGCCACAGAAGGTCCAAGCCCAATGTATATCTCCTTCCATATCTTCTGCTGCTCCGCAACTTGCACAAACCTCAGGACCTCCATTTCCTTTCTCGAGTACACCCTCTTGGCTCCTCTCTGAGCTTTGGTCGTGTAAATCGGATTCTTGTGCCTTCTGTTCGAATCAAAGGCCTTTCTTGTACCTTTCCCCTTTCCTCTCAGCTGCTTCGCCTTCTCCTGTTCCACTTCTTTAGCAGAACCAGCAAAACCCATCTCTTTCCCGCGGCCATTTCCGGCTTTGGGGACAGAAAAAACAGTCTCCAACAGAGCAGTCTCATCAATCACTTGAACCTTTAAAGAACACTTCTCATAGACCATCTTTGCACCAGCATTGTGCATTTCCAAGCAGCTTCTATTATCAGCCTTACCAGAAACCTCCATGGCTCCTCCATGATGAGTCTCAGCAAATTTCCCCAAATTGGCCTCACTCAAAGTCAAAAGACCCTTGTTTTTCACACCCATTTGCTTCTCCAGCAAATCTTGACTCCCGCCAACTGAAGAAGAACCCATCTCTCTCACAGACCCAGAAACCCTCTTCTCAGACACTCTTGCCCCAATTTCACCATTCCCTTGAAATTCCCTGCACCCAGCGACCCAATCGACCCGTTCTTGACCCATTTCGGCGCCGGAGGCGAAACCCAGTTGGCGGCTGCCTCCGATTCGGCCATGGGAGGCGCAATTGAGCTTGCTGTGAAGGCCATTGGAGGAGAAGCCGCGAGAAAGACCCGCCATGTGAGGCCTGGATTGGTTCGGAGCTGAAACAATCACGTCGAGAGAGGCTTGCGGTTCTCGGAGATTCTGTTGTGGGGGACCATCGGAATCAATGGTCTCGCCGATCATCATCTTCGTAGACGAGAGAGAGAGAGACAGAGAGAATGAGAACAGAGCTATTGATTTAGAGAGAATGAGACTGGATTTTGCTGTATATGTAGGAGACAAGAGCAGTGGGAGTGTTTGGAAACAGGATTTGGGATGAACCTGTCTAAGTGTTTGGAAACAAGATTTGGGGTAGACCTGAGCTCGATTTAATACGAGCGTGTCACGCAAATTAGAATACATTTTAATTTTAATTTAATAAAACAAAAGGACTTAGCTTAGAGTGTTATTAATTAATATAAAATTAAGTGATTGAAAAGAAAATACATTCAATTTAAAACAATTAAAACATGTTTGGTTTGCAAAGTTGAGGTTCAATTGAACCGTTAGCCAATTTTTTAAATTTGTCTGGACCGTTAGTTAGTCCCTTAATTCTTGTCAGTTATTTAAACGTATTAAATACAAAATATTAAATTTAAATCTCAATTCAATTAAAGATTGAAGCATAAAACTTAATTATAAATTGATTCAAAAATACTTAATTATAAATTCACTTTCATATCCTAACAAACGTTAAACCCGACCTCAAATTGAATTGTGCAATTTTAAATAATGAACAAAATAATAAATTAAACCCAAATCAGTTTATTTGATCTGACCTTCATTTATAATAAATCATATATGATTTAGCACAATCATAAATGATGATAAAAATTTAATTGAACCAACCAACCAACATAATATTGTAATAATCATCATTCTACCATTTCAAATTGAATCCACAGTAAATTAAAGTCCAACTTAATCCATCATTTAGAATTCCAATAAGATTCATTAAAAAAATAAGTAGACTTTCTTAAAGGGCAAAAAATAGAATTAGACTTGAATCTAATCAATTGGCCAAAATATCCAAACATTATTTGTCATACATAAAGCATTCAAATGAACAAGACAATCCAATTCCATGTAAAGTTTCTCATGAGATACAAATTCAAGTAAGCATCATTTGAGTTACTAAACAAACCAATCCCATAATCAACACAATTCATGACAAGCTTCAGCACCATCCTCTCAAAGAAAGCAATGTAAATACAGATCACAAGGAAAAAAATTGGAAGAAAAAATATGTATAAATGATCTGATGAAATCCGCATGAAAACGACAAGAAACTGAATTCACACATGGATCGATCCTCAGATGTCGAGAGCGGGTGTTGGAGGAGCTGCTGGAGCCTTGAGGAGTGGTTGAAGAGCCTTCACAACAATGCTCATATTTGGTCGGAACTCTGCTTCATACTGAACACACAGCGCTGCCACAGCCGCCAGCTGCATCACCAGACCCAAATACCCGATTAGTTACATAACCCAACAGAAACATCATCGTGTGTGTGAGAGAGAGAGTGAGTGAGAGAGAGACCTTAGCAACTCCTTTAGGAGGATATTCCTTTAGCTTTGGATCTACACATTGTTTAACTTTGTCTTCACTCAATCTTGGTGTAGCCTAGCAAAATACGAGATTATGTAAGCCATGTATACCCATAATCCAATGGAAATTATAATTCTTAATTTTATGGGCAATTTCATCATTTTTGTACAAATACAGATTTTGCACAACAAGTCAAAGTTCATACCACTTTTTTGTCATTAACAAAGTACACAACACTCTCTTGCAAAAGTGTGACAGTATATGGCAAGTTACCCAATATTGAAAGAGTGTGTGGACAAGGAAACTTACCCAAGTGACGAGACTCTGCTGCCCGCGAGGCATGGTATGATCGACAGGTTTTCTCCCAGTCAGAAGCTCAAGAAGAACTACTCCAAAGCTGTACACATCACTCTTCTGTGTCAATTGTCCAGTCATAGCATACCTGCAAACGGGTTTGTATATCACACCAAGTTAAGTATATAGCCCCATATGTACACATTCACAAACGCAAATACGCAATATTATGGGAAATAGGCGAGCGTGTGGCTAAAATATAAAATCCTATGAGAAAAGTAATGATTCAGTTAGAAGAGGAATGACTTCCAGAACCGAGTGTTACAAATTGTATGTGTATGACTGTCCTGCTAAATATCTGAGCCTGCCTGGTAAAAGAGTCCAGCGTGATAACCTTTGAAAGGCAATTAATATATGCTTTCATATGTATAACAATGTTCTAAAAAATGCTAGTTACTACTCGCTAGTCGGACGGAGAGTGCATTCTGGGGAATAATAACGGGGATTAATCGGACAAGTCGGAGATTTTTAGAACTCTAAGCTATAAGTTCTATAAAAATCTAGAGTTCCTAAAAATATCTCACACGCGGGCCATTTTTTTCACTACAAGCACTAATTAAATTCAAGATACATGGGAAACATATTCAGATAACAAGAACAAGAATACAATAGCATCATAAAGAGTATAATTGCATAACCAAGTTTGTCTACATAATATTACTCCGCCTCACAATCAATGAGTGTCCTATTTGACTTTGTAAAATTTAAGGATGAGTGAATTTATGGTATGACTTTCCACACATGCTTTCTTATCCTACTTGTGGTTAAAATATGCATTTTAACTTCAACCAGGTATGGAGTTCATGCATTACCCAAATCATAAGGTTAAAAAGTAACTGATACCACAATTGATCATAGGTCCTAACATTGACAATATAACAACACCAACAAAACCGTGTAATGTGTTGATTCTTCTTTAAAACATGATCATAGACAAATAAACAATAAGTTTTCAGAAGCATTACTCTGGAGCATGATAGCCAAAGGTCCCCAAGACTCGAGTAGAATGAAGACGAGCAGCCATATCAGGAGCCTGATTGGAAAGGTTAAAATCTGCTATCTTGGCTTTGAAGTCTTCAAAAAGAAGCACGTTGCTGGACCTAACATCTTTGTGTATTGTAGATGGTTGAACCTTCTCGTGCAAGTACTCCAATCCACGTGCAGCATCAACAGCTATCCTCACACGCTGAATCCAGTCAAGCACCGGACCTGGTTGTGCCCCTTGCACACCCTTTCTACCTGTTGTACCGAAATCAAAATACATTAGACAAGGAATGATCAAATTAAATGAATCGAAACTATAAACTACGAGGGCTAATATGAGTTTTGCATACCATGTAATATGTCATGCAGAGATCCCATGGTAGCAAACTCATATGCAAGCACACGGAAATTTCCTTCAGCACAATAACCTTGCAACTCGACAAAGTTTTCATGTTTCAATCTCGAAACCATGGATACCTATATAAAGAATGTAAGAGAAGTCAAATGTGCAATAATAAGGGGAAAACAAGTATGCAAATACAAAATATTCAATAGATAATTGCATAATCAAATAAAATTACACACAGACCTGCATTAACTTCAGCAAAACACAGTCCATCTGTGTGTGTGTGTTTAGTAGATAATATCAATTATGTGTTCAATGCAACCATACCTGAGTAAGAAACTCGTCATTATTCGTTTCTTGTTCAGATGAAACATCAAGCTTTTTTACAGCCACATCTTTCCCATTGTTTAAATGTGCAAAGTACACTCTTCCATAGGAGCCTTCGCCAATCAATGCTTTTGACCCGAAATTGTCGGTGTTTTCTTTCAGTTCTTCCAAAGACAATGCAGGCACTTCAATAGGTGGTGGCGACTTTTGCGCTTCGGGTTTCACAGGAGCTGATACCTTATTATTCTTTTGGTGTACTGGAATGCATGAAACAGTTTAAACAAGCCCAACATTACAAGAAGCAATATTGATATAATTGATTATAGAATGAGAAATAAGCAAAGCTAAAAGTTATGGAAACAAAACAAAAAATCATCCAAAGTTCACCAAATCACCAGATAAAAGACCACCCACACATTCTTTGAATACTTAAATATTATCTCTAATAAGCCCTTTCAAATCCTGGATTTTAGTTTATTTCTGGAAAAATAAACTACTACCAAAAGGAAGATTGTAACAGTTCTTGTAAAATTCTTGCCACAGCTTACAGGGAGATTAGGTCTCATGATAATATTCTTTAAAATAGTAGAACAACAGCTATTATGACACGTATTTCAGTTTAAAGGCTACTATGGGGTGAAATGAACCTAAACGAGAATGTAGATGGCGGTAATATTGACTGTAGAAATACGTGGTATGTATGGTATTGGAATATCAACAGATGGGTCATTGTTGTGAGAATGTGGTACTAATGGTCAGAAAACTCATCTCGAACTTGAGGATAAATATTAATACTAGAAAAACAAAAATGAAATTGAAGACTTCAATGATTTATTGAAATCTGCTAATCCGCACAGCATAAAGCTTATGCCAACAAACTGGTGAAGTTTGAAGCACACCAAAATCAACTCAGATAATTATAATTAAAGGAGGATAAAGAAAATCATTTTCAGCTAGAATTGAAGCAATATAACCTATAATAAGCCCCAAAACAACCTGGTGCGGATCATAATGCAATTCATAACTGCCAAATAAGCTTGAACCATTGTTCACTGGAATCTATAAAATTATTACAAGGCTAATGTTCCATCAACAACTGTGCATGAGTACAAAGAGTACATGAAACATACCATCAGCTTGGTTTTTCATGACGTCATTGTCACGTGGTGAGAAAGGCTCGTCTATGTGACACGTACAACAAAGCCACCTGCGCATCTTGGTCTTTTTCCTCAGAATATAATCGTCGTCAACACTCCTATTCTTAAGACGTACAAAGCGACCAGGAGGAGGTGCACGTGACTGCGAAGAGGCAATCAAACTGTCAGACAATACATTAACTGTGACCACTGTCTAACCATCTATCTGTCCATCATGCAATATCGTTATCACCGAATCCAACATTCAAATTGCAATATCGTTATCTCAACGTTACCTTCCTTTTATTTACAAACAGTGATGAACAACAAATTACTTATATGCCAAAGCAAAAGCTGATTGCCCCAATAACTAATAAAATGATCATATGAATTATGAACCAGAGACAGCATCACTCAAATTGCATGTTTTCAAGCATTTGCCTTTCCCTGAACACACAAACAATCAAAACCACAACAAATACGAAATACTATTACAGTAAATGCCCCTCAATTCAGAACCACAAATCTCTGAAATAAAAAATGAAAAAAACCATAGCTTCATAATCAAAAACAACCACAAGGGTCCTCAAAAATTATAAAATTTACCATAAAAGGAAAATTTCCCCAAAATACCAAAGAGGGTTTCACTTTCAAGTTTCACCCAAATACCAAATCAGGAACAAAACGATTAGCTCTTACCCCCAAACCATGGCGATGCAATTCAGATTCCATTTAAGAACGATACGTACACAAACAATCAATTAAACAGAGGGATCAAAACAAACGAAACCCAGAAACAAAGACAAAACTTTATCCCAAAATCCAAACCCCAAAATTGAGAAAAGCAGTGAGAGGAATTGGAAATTGGGATGCGGAAAAGGGAACAAGGAGGCAGTGAAAATAAGAGAGCAGAGAGGGACAGATCAGCAAAAACAGAGACAGAAGCGCAGATGTGAGCCGAAAATGGAGGATTAGCGACAAAGAATCAAGGGAATTACCTGGTTTCTCTCAGAGTTAGTTAAGCTTAATTCTTTATCTCTCTCTCTCTCTCTTTCTAGGGTTTGCAGAAGATTCGCTTTTTGTGTGCGAAGAAGAAGATACAGATCAGCTAAGCCAGCGAGCGAGCTGTGGTTTTTATTTATTTTTTCTTTTACTGATTGATATGTATAGTTTTTGTTCATTCTCTATAAAAGGAATTTCTTATGTTGAAAAAAAAGTTAAAAAACCTTCCTCTTATGACATTTATTAAAATATTTTTTGTATTTATTCTATTATTTACTGCATAAAATCCATTTTTGCTAGTCCTTTTAGGGTGTAAATTAAAAAATATTTCAAATTATTTGACGGGTAAAATAAATGACCGGGATTAAAATACATTATTAGATTTATCAATTCATAAGTTCCTTCTCATCTTTCTACCTCATAACAAACAATGTGATGTTTAACTATTAATACATATGATTTCTATTTAGAGATATAATTTTATATAACACCCAAATACCATGTTTTAGGGGTGAGCATAAATGTCCGGACAACTCGGACTAACCCGTCCGCTCATAGTCCCAACCCAGAGTGACCCGGGCCGGGAACGGGCACCATATAAATATCACAGGCTGAGTTGCGGACATAAAGTAGGGTGTCCAGACCAACCCCGCCAACCCGGCCTAATAAACTTAACTATCTAACTAACTAAACACATAGAACCCGCACTAATTTTGAAAGAGACATTTTAAGTTTTTTTTTAGCAAACACAATTTCCATATAAACTACTCTGAAGTTACTGACAATCTATTTTTGTGATATTAAAGTATTAATTTTGCAATATGATTTTGTGTACATAATTTATTTTTGCAATAAATTTTTGTGTACAATATGTTATTTGTTAATGTTATGAACGGCCTGGACTAACCCGGAACCCGTCCTGGCTCAACCCGCCCACTTATCCAACGGACAACACTCTTCATGAGCCGGGAATGGACATGAAAATGGTCAACCCGCTGAGTCCGGGTTGGGCTCAAAAATAAGTCACGAACTGTCCAACCCGGCCCATGCTCACCCCTACCATGTTTAGCCTCGAACCCTTTATCTTATCAAATAAGGTCCGGCTCAAGCTAGCTACAAATTCTAGCTTTACGTACAAAATAAAATCAGTCTGAATTAATTTGTATGTGATATGAATTCAACCATTTGATTGGATTATTATATATTAGGTATTCATAATATTATGTAATATTATTTTGTTTTAATGATTCTGTTCTTTGATGAAATAAAGCAAGAAAATAATGTCTTAGATGTAAATATGGCTTAATGTTAGAGAAAAAATCAATTATTCTTTTGAGATCCCTTTCTTTTCTTTTGAGCAATTACACATTTTTCTTATTATATTTGAAAAGTCATTTACATCCCTCTTAACAATACGTGTGGCTCTAAATATGTTGGAATGTCCCAAGAGACAAAATCACGAAAATGACACCCTTTAATTTTTAGACGTTGAACATGCTACTTGGCACTAAGTGGTTTAAGGTGTTATTCTCTGACTTGAGTCCATGATTCGATGCCCAATATTGTTCATGGAGTTATTGGGTAGATAGGGTAATATTGTAATCTAAAAAAATAATCTTTAAACATTAATAATGGTACTTGGATCCTATTAGAAAACACAACTTAAGACTAGTAATTAAAAATTCCAATATAATATAAATAATTAAGTTAGAATAGGTTTTAAGTAAATTCCCAAATTAATTAATTCAGTGATCATATGTTAAGACTTGAGAGGATGGACCATTTCACTTTATTGTTCATTTTTGGCCTCCCCACCTCAACTATCTTCTTTTAATAATTTAGTACAATTAATTTAACAACTCCGCTCACCACAACTTGTTTATAGTCAATTAAAAAAAGTTTTAAAAATATCATTTTAATTGTGACAGAATCAACCAATACTCAACAAAAACAAAATTGTTAATTTTGATACAAATAGTTATTAGAATATGAAATGTGTACAAAGCTCATGCTTGTACTTTAAACTTTGCTTTGTAGGCTCCTAACTGTCCCAATACAGAAGCAGTTGCAATGATAAAAACATATAATTTTAAGTGCATAGCTAATTATGCAGAAGGCTTTGGTGGGAAAGAGCCTTTTTAGAACAAAGGAAGCTTTTGCTTTCCTCAACAGTGAAGAAATCAATAATTTCTGTACCAAATGTTGCTTCCAGCAACAACAAAAAAGAGAACAAACACTGAAATCAAATCTTCATTGAGTCAGCAAACTCTTCACAAAATTCAGCAGTTAACAGACTCACAGATAAAGCAAGAGCCAAAACCTAATGACAGATATTTGTGAACACAACCTTATTCAAAACTCCGCTCTCACTATACGTAGATTAACCTACGCATCGTGCATAACCGGGAAGAGTTAAGCACCCCTACCTAGCGATTCAGAAAGAAACCGGAGTTCTTTCTTCGTTGACACTTTTTGGGGACTGGTCTTTGAAACCCAACATCTTGTTCAGCGCTCCAACGTAGGCCTTCACACTGGAGACGACGATGTCCATGCCTGCCCCGGTTCCGCTGATAATCAAGAAAATATGGTGACAATAATTGAGAAATAGTAGTGGGTCATGTATATAAGATAGAGCAAGCTGCTCAGGTTATACCCAAGGTTCTAAAACTCAAGATTGGGGAGAACTCAGCAAAGTGAGAAATAAGGAGTTATGAGAATTCAGGGAGAAATCGACAAACTTGATTTGTATTAAAAAAATATTATATATACATATAATTCACATGAAAGATAAAAATAACGCTATTTAGTAAAATAAGATACTTTCAACCAACTTAATAAGTTAAAAAAACATAAGCATATGCGAAATATAAAAATAAATTTGACCAGGTTTGATCGTGCTGACGCAGTGAAAACTCGGGTAGAACTAAACCAACGAGATCGAGTTTTATAACTTGGTCCAAAATCGGCCAACTCGATTATACCAAGTTCTCGGGAGTTTTAGAACACTGACTATACCTGAATGTTCGATGAACAGTTTCTCCGGTATAAGCATGAGTAGATGTATGGATGTTCTCACCACGAATTAGAACACGGGTGGTGGCTATTGCATCAATGCCTTCCGTTACTGCATTCATAGAGTACTCAAGAAGTGTCACCGGTACCTGTGTATAATAACAGCATACGAGTCAAGAGGGCTGATGGTTGAAGTAACAATGTGACGCTACTCTCTCTCTCTCTCTCTCTCTAACCTTCACAATGAGATCAACTGCTTTGTAAGCCGAATCAACTGGCCCTGTTCCAACCGAACACGCAATGTGTTCTTTCCCGTCAGCACCGATGAGCTTAACTGTTGCTGTTGAAAGACCAAGAGTTCCACATGTAACCTGCGTGCCAGACCCATTTAATTGTGGATAAATGAATTATTCAAAAACCAAGCTGGAATGAGCAAATAGTTTACGAGAAAGACTGGATTTATTTACCTGCAGATCGCTAAGTTGCCAAACAGCTTCTGGTTGAAAAAGTTCATCTGATACCAATGCGACGAGGTCGGCATTGGTAACTCTCTGGAAACAATTGGTCAAAATTGATAATATTTCATTACAACACTATAAAGTATTTAATTAAATATGCACTAGCATTACATGCATAATGTCATAGCTAGATATTAAATGGTATACATTCATCAGCTTAAAATTGGGACCATACTTACATAAAATACAAATGGTAAACTATTCCATGAAATGGTGTACGAGTATCATTAGTTCTCTTTTTTTAAGTATCGTGTTCTTTTAGCAGTGTTGTTCCTTAAGAAACAATGTATAGAGATGCGAGTCTTGTTGCCTTCTAACATTATGCAGAAAATTACTTTTATTCCTTGAACTAATATAATATCCAGGAACAATCAAGTTTTTTTTCATTTTCTGTCAAGTAACAATAACATCATATAGCCCCGTTCAAGCGATTTCTTAGATAAATTAAAAGGTCCAATACCCTTCACAAAATACTAAAGAAAAACCACAGTTTCCCTCAACAACATCTTACCTTTTTTGTTTCGGCCACTGCTTTGAAACGCCAAAATATATTCTGAAGTTTCTCTCCTTCAACCTCATAACCAAGCTGGAAAAAAGAAAAGAAAGATGCCTTGAAACATTATGGCGGAGAGGAAGGGAGATTTAATGATAACCATCAGAAGCATATATTGTTTTATACCTCTTCAAGAGCCATTTTCAATGCATGGCGCCCACTATATCAAAAAGAGTAAGACAGGGTTACTTGTGTCAATCATGAAAGATGAAATTGTGAAGATAAAAAAAGAGAGAATATTCCTTGGTGAAACTAAAATTCTGAAGTGACTATTGAAAGTACACACTGTACATGTGAAATACAAAGCGCACGATAGGATGGGAAATTTGAAAACGCAATGCTAAATGTGGGATTTATCTACTAAAAAGGAATAAGAAGTGCAAACAAAGAGTTCACATTCACAGTGTGTTTACTTATAGAGGCTAAAGCATACCCAATAAGTTATGAAATATATTGATTCGAAGTAAGGTGAGATGGTAATTGTGGAATATAATTAGAACTATCAGGCTAGCAAACATATAGTTGGTACAATGGAAGTCAACTTACCTGAGTTTCCCAAGGACAATGCCAGCATCATTGGTTCTTTCAAGCCCGATTTCCTCGGGAGATATAATTTCATATGTATTTTTGTGTTTAAGCATTCCATCCTGCATCATAACGCTTTTTAAGAAACACATGTATGAAGGAACTTTGAAAATGAGTTGAGCAGAGTTGTAAGAATGTATTAGACAACCAAATGTAAGTAATTATATGGAAAACCCTCATGCGGGTTTGCTGATAAGAAAATTCAATTCGGGATCAATGAAAAGATTGCTCGCTAACACACAAGATCAACTTTTCATGAACTGTAAATAATTGGTAAAACTAGCATTTATCAATTGTTAGAATTTTACGTCGTCTCCATTATACCCAATAATGAACCCCTCATCCAACTAATTAACAAAAGATATATCTTTAATGCATATGATTCCAATACCATAAATTCCCAATAACTGTACAGCTCTGGCAATATTTTAAGCCTAGCTTTTGCATGAAGCTCAGTTTGTCGGTAAAAAATATATATCTCAAACATTGGAAAACCAAATTTCTAACAGAAAAGGAGGTGACATAATTAATAGATAAAATGAAAAGCGAACATAAATGAACCATAGTGTGCAGTCTGGCAGAAATAAACACCCCGACACCATTGAATTACATGATACCAACCTGATGGATGCCACTTTCATGAGCAAAAGCATTAGCTCCAACAATGGCCTTGTGTGGTTGTACATGTAATCCCGAATATTCTTCAACCTAGAAACCATGAAATGACTCAAACCCTTAAACAAAAGTGATTGAACAAAACTAACAAAAAAATAGGTCATAGTCGTAGAGATTTTAGAATCACCATCTTGCTTGCCATAACGATGTGACGAGTGTTAATACCAGTGAAAAGACCTCCTAAAACATCATCTCCCCTGCATTTTAAAGCCATCACAACCTGCACATTCCACATTTAGATATACTTTTTATACATAGAGATAAGAGAATCAAGGGAAAAGAACAAATATCAGATAGGATAATGAAACCAAACAGGCAAAGAGATTCATGGAAAACAGCCATTTGAAATTTCCATAACATTGAGAAATGTACACTTTGTAATATCTAAATAAGAGATTAAATGTATAGCTATTATCTGATTTCTGCTTTGGCTTGGTCTAAGTAAACATCCCATCTGTTCACACCCATACATGCTAACAATTCACAGAATTAGGGAAAGGGTCACCTCCTCTAGTGAAGCATTCCCGGCCCTTTCTCCAATGCCATTGATTGTGACTTCCATTTGTCTAGCGCCTGCCAGTGCCCCCTGAATTTAGAAAGGAGGAGATGTGAATACAAAGGTTTTCTCGTACCAGAAAATATGCATAGCAGAAAAACAACATCATACATACAGCTATAGTGTTGGCAGTTGAGAGTCCCAGGTCGTTTTGGCAGTGTGTGGAAATAATAACATTTTCAATTCCAGGGGTGTTAGCTTTTATATCAGCAATCAACTTGCCAAATTCAAAAGGCACGGTGTAACCAACAGTGTCGGGAATGTTAAGAGTTGTGGCACCGGCCTTGATAACTTCACCCAAAATTTGATAAAGAAATTCCCTGTCAGATCTGGCAGGCAGAAGATGAAAAGGGGACAATAGATAAGACAGCAAGCCAGAAAACAACAAACAAAGAGAACCAGAACACACTCCAACATATATCAAAATCTCCCATCAGAATTTTACTCAGTGCAAGTGAAAAGAATCAAAGATCTATACAACCGGTGAACAGAGCAGGACTTGTAGGAAGTACATCGAACACTATCAATCAAACCGAATCACAATCACACAACCATACCGTGAAAAAAGTACATAATGAACATTTTTCCCAAGAAGAACATTTCCTAAACATAAACCTACTTGAAGAGCAAGCACTGAGAAACAAAATCAATATAACTTTCTTCAAGCAATAAGCTGAACCAGAAAATACGGTATCCACCCAACAAAAAATAAAATACACCCTCAACACTCTCTTGTATTTTGGTGAAGTAACAAGATGAAAAATTCAACCAAAATCCCACTCATCTACTGCTTTCCTCCGTCTCTGAGCTTTTCCCTTATTGCAGGTTATAAGTCATAATCCAAATATCCCGCACATAAATTTATATCATCACCATCCTAGCAAAAGTACATTTCCAGTGCAAAACTCAATTGAGAAAATACTTCAGGGAAGACTTACCTAACTAACACAATACCACTAATAGAGCTCCAATTATGTCCATACCTTCAAAACCCAACTCTTTTTTACTTCACTACATAACGCAACCTAGCGATACCAACCTCATCAATACGATAATTCTAAGCCTAAATTCCACTTAAGCAACAGTCTCCACTAGGCATAATTGTAAAGCACACTCCTTTACCACAACAACAACAACAACAAGGATACAGAATCCCCACCTCCCGGCGTCCTCGGGGCTGAACTCGACATCATTGCACCCCAAGCTCCGCGCATAGCTCACCATGCTCCTGGCAATGTCAATCACCTCCTCCTTAGTCTTCTTCAGCTTGTACTTCATGTGAATCTCACTGGTGGCGATGAAGGTGTGTACCCTGGGAAGCTTGGCGTGCCTCACCGCCTCCCAGGCGGTCTTGATGTCCTTCTCGTTGCACCTCGACAGCCCGCAGATCACCGGCACGTACCCGTCGCCGGAGACGGCGTTCCCGACCTCCTCGGCGATCGATCTCACGGCGTCGAAGTCGTCGCCGGAGGCCGCCGGGAAGCCGGCCTCGATCACGTCGACGCCGAGTTTGGCGAGCTGGCGAGCGATGTCGAGCTTCTCCTTGGAGGCCATGGTGGCTCCCGGGGACTGCTCGCCGTCGCGGAGGGTCGTGTCGAACACGCGCACGTAGCTCGGGTCGGAGATCCGGTGGGGGACGTACTCCGGGCGGCGGATCGGGGCGGCGGAGCAGCGGATCGCGGCGGTTAGGGTTTTGGGGGGAGGAGGGGCGGAGAGGAATGTGGGGTTGTGGCGGCGGGGGAGGAGGTGGCGGTGGAGGAGGGTTTGGGGGTGGCGAGACGGCGGAGAGACAGCGACGGCGGGGGAGAAATGGAGGTTGGTGGACAGAGACGCCATTGTTGAACCAGAGAGACGACACAGAGACCGAAAACCCTAGAAATCAAAACGAAGAAGAAGGAGAGGAAAAGAAAAAGAAAAAGAAAAAGAAAAACTGTGAGTGACAAAGTCAAAATTTGTCTTGATTTTTCGGTTTTAAACAAATAAAAAATAAAATGATCAGTTTAGTTTTGATTTTTTTATAAATCATTCTTCATGAAATTTCTATATTTAAGATCGTGTTGACTTATTATTTGACTTACAGATTTTCGATTCGATTTTTATAAAATTCTCACATTCTAAGTCGGCCTTGACTTATTTTTTGTCGGTTCAATATTTTATGCCTAATAAATAAAGACCGATAATCTAAAATGTGTCGCGTGTCCAAATAGATCGATTTTTTATCAGTTCTAATTTTATGAATTGAAAATGAAATGATGAAGTTTTGATTCAATTTGGTTTTGATCCGAATCAATTTGATTTTTTTCATTCAATTATTTTACGCGCAGGTTGAAATCGGTTCGATTTGATTGGTAGGTTTATTTTTGGACAGTCCTAAACCTTAATAAATTGATGTATTAAAATGATACATTAATTTCTTTTAATTAATAATGTCAATTATTACACTAGTACAAACATGATTCCTAAAACCATATCTAACTTCATCTCATTATCAGTAATTAAAATACCTTATTACGTGACCACTGGGTCGGTGCCTTATGGTTCTGTATCCATAGAGGCCGACGAGCGGGATACGAGCTTAAGTTGAAGAAAATTTGCACTACGAATCACCATACATGTGGTGACTACTGGGTCGATGCCTTATGGTTCTGTGTCCATAGAGGCCGACGAGCGGGATACGAGCTTGAGTTGAGAGAAAATTTGCCAATGAGCGGTGATTACTGTGCAAATAATGGGCCGACAAGCGGGATGCAACCCCTTCTCATAAATTAGATGCCCATCTTCGACTCGACATCACCAACAATTTTCAGAGGCCGATTATAAAATTCACGAGGGTCGCGTCAAAATCAAAATGCAAAATAATGGAGAATATGTTAATTTTGGTTTGTAATAAAAAAAAATTTCTCAAGATCTAGGGTTTAATATGGATTTGAGAATTGGTGGAGGTTGAACTCTATGGATTTGAGAATTAAATTTTAACTGAATTAGTAGAGTGTAAAAAACATAATTAAGCGGTCTCAAATTAAACTTTTTATAATAGGCGTAGTTAAATGTAAAACCGATCATTATGGGTAATTCTTATATTGATTATTTTCTTTTTATGTACAATTAGAAAAATTATATTTCTAACTTAATCTTAACAAGACTAATAAGAGCAATAAGTCTAATGTTTAATAAGTCATTTAAGCTTGATTAAAGTATTTGGTTTGAGCACCTTATAAGTGAGTTTGAGATAAGCCCTCACGGGCCATCTCGTTTAATACGTAATCAACCATATTTTATAATTAAATAATAATATTTTAATAAATATTTATCGTTAAAATTATGCAAACCAAATGAGTCAACATGAATTTAAGTCTGATTATTTTTTCTCGAGCTTGATTTTTTTTCTTCGAATCAGACACGGGCTTAACTATATATATATGCTCATTCAAGCCTAGCCAAGCTAAGACTTTGGCAAATATAAATGTTATTCGGCCTGTTTACAACCTTAAAAGTAAATTTTGCTTACAAACATATTATTAGCTCACGTTCACACAAAAGTATTTCAATTCTACCAATATGGAACCTCCAAATGGTGTTTACAAACTTAAATCTAGTATATGGAAATTTTATTTTTAATATGAAAATTTGCCCCTCCGTCGACGAATTTCTTATTCCGCTCCTGCCAGAGTTTGCCTAGGACAATATCATTGTCGTTGCTTCGTTGAAGTCCGATTTCCTCCGGAGATATGATTTCATATGTATCCTTGTGTTTAATCATTCCATCCTATACACAACAAAACATTTTTGAAATATGAACAATATAAGGTTGAAGTGTTAGGAATGCACATGTGACATAAGAGTTATTACATACACTGGAACATGAATTTTAAGAGAGAGAGTTTTGTTTTGTCATGCCACTGTAATTGATTGTGACAATCGAGATATTATATAGATTGCTCACAACAATGTCTTGAATGATCTTACTAAAATATAAAGAATATTTGTCAATTTGTATGACATCGTAATCTTATGCAAGACATCACTCTTCGATTTGTCTTATGTAATGATAAGACCATTGATGTTTTCACCCTGCCCTTATATTCTATACGACTCACTCCATTTATTTGCAAACTTAATCCGGGCGTTTTTTGACACCATCTTGATTTTGAAAGAGCGTGTTAAATGTAAATATGCTCGGTGCATGAACCGTGTGCCTTATTTCATGTTGAAAATAACCTTCTAGGTATATACACCGTCTTTTGTATCACCGATCTTCTTAATGAGTGGTATCAAAGATTAGTTGCATAGATCTCGTTAAACGAGCATACTAGCAGACCTCAAAATTAATGGTGGACAGGGAGGTGTCAGAAGCTCAACCCACCTAAAAGCTCAAGCTGATACGCAGAGACTCAGACTGTCATTTAACTTGGTGAACATATTCAATCTTCTAGATGTAGTACCCTACCATCTTCTCACCCAAGCAAACCGGGATGAAAGACATGTGGAAACAAACGAGCGAGGGGTGCAGGAACGCACATCTTTCAAATATAATATTTTAACGAGAGGAACATACCAATATAATTCTCAAACCACAGATCTGACCACGATCCTAGAAATGTCGTTCAAGTTCAGTCTAAATCTCACGTCAAACAAATAAAAACCACACATGTAATGTAATACATATATTATAAATTTTATAAACTTTTCTGTCTGTCGCTTCTCCTTAGTAAGTCCCGGTCTACCTGAACAAAATCAAGAGTTACATGGAACTACAACATTACCAACCTCATGGATGCCACCTTGACGAGCAAAAGCATTAGCTCCCACAATCGCCTTGTGCGATTGAACTCTCAATCCCGAGTACTCTTCAACCTACAAACCATAAAACACAAGTATAAAAAATAGTAAGTAACAAAACTCCAACAACAAAAAAAACAAGTAAAAGCTTTTATGATAATAAGTTGAAGAATCACCATTTTGCTAGCCTTAAAAATGTGCCGGAAATCAAGTCCAGTGTGCAAGCCTCCCAACACATCATCTCCACGGCATTTCAACGCCATCACGACCTGCACATTCACTAGGTTAGGACTGTTCTGAAATATAAATCAGTTCAAATATAACCTGACTGAATTGAAAATCGTCCGGTTCAAAATTTAATCATGTCAAAAATTTTCAGTTAGATTCCAAATTTAAGTTTCTTGGAACTAAGTTAGTTGGTTCAGTTCAAAACTGAACCGTGACACTCCTAATACTCATTATTAAACTAGAAATGACAACGGGTTGGGTAATAATGAGCGGATATTACCATACCATGTACCCGCTCATTTATTGTATATGCAACCCGCTCAAATACCCGATGGGTACGACTGTTTTCTTACACCCCGACCCAAAATTAAATACACATCCACATGTTGCCAAATATAATAAAGTTCTCCGTCCAAATTTCCAAACATAATAATTTTAATGTATTATTCTTTAAAAAAAAGTATTGGGTATGGAATATGCATCTGGGAGAATATAGGTCTATCGTACCCACAAAAATACTATTACCCAACAAATAACCCATTCGTTTTCAGGTATGCCCGTTCAGATTGGGTCGGGGACACCAGATATCCATCGAGTTCGATTTTCTTTGTTATACCTATGTTAAACCCTATATCAACCTAACCAAATCAAATAACTTATAAGACAAAAAATGATCATCACCTCCTCCAGGGAGGCGTTCCCGGCTCTCTCTCCGATGCCATTGATAGTCACGTGCACTTGCCTTGCACCCGCCAGTGCGCCCTAAGTTTATACGTGAGATGTTAATATATAGATTTTTAGAAATAGTCGAGTTTAAATCTTGATACACAACTTGCTGTAAAAAAAGAGCATACGTACGGCTAAGGTGTTTGCCGTGGCATGTCCGAGATCGTTGTGGCAGTGTGTTGAGAGGATGACATTTTCGATTCCGGGAGTGTTGGCTTTTATGTCAGCTATCAGCTTCCCGAATTCGAAGGGCATGGTGTAGCCAACGGTGTCGGGGATGGTTACGGTTGTGGCTCCGGCTTTTATAACTTCTCCCAATATGCGATATAGAAACTCTTTGTTGGACCTGATTTATGAGAAATTAATCAACTTTGTTAGCTAAGTGTGTGACATAAATTTTTATATTTAGTCTACTGTAATATATGGTTCGGTTTTGAATTGAGATGGTTCAAAACTAAACAAAACCAAACCAAACAGTTCGTTTCTAAGAAAATCAAAACCAGAACTATATTGGTGGATTTTGGCCGGTTTGGTTTTGAATCAGTCAATTTTTTGTTTGGTTAGTTTTTTCTAACGGATTTCATGAATTTTCCCTATTAATTTTGGGATGCATTTTGAACTGATCGGCTTTTAGTTTGGTTCAATTTTTCTTTTCGTGTTTTGATAGATTTATGAGAAAACATATACAGAGAAGTAAGACTCTCTCACACATGTAAGATTTTCATTCATTTTCCCTTTCCTTATAAATTCTAAACCTACATCAGAGCCGTAACATACGTGGAAAAACTCTGGCCATTCTCTCTCTTTATTTATTTCTCTTCACATGATTATAGTTTGTCTACGTTTGCCGTTGTATCATGGAAGATAGTTGCCCATACGAAGTGATAAATGATTTAAGAAAAATGGAGCATTGTGCCTCGACGAAACTCAATTTCATCTCGACCGACCCGTTCTTATCAGTTTTTAGGTTCAATAATATTTATTACGACTTTTTTTTATTGTATTATCATTATTATTAGTAAAATCAAGTATTATTTTGAATTTGTTTGGTTCGTAAAATTTATGTGTCTCTCTCTGTGCATATATATTCGTTTGATTCGTAGTGATTTACGTTTATGCACTAACCTCACACTTAACACTCATCTCTTTTTGTGCACAAATTCCTTTTTAATTTGTAAACTTTTTCAATCTTATCTAAACGTGACGAGGGGCGTTAAAATAACATGTACATTAAAAAGATGTGAATCTTTACCAATTTTATCATATTACCATTTTAAACTCGTAGAATATGATCTACTTAAATGTCAACCTTATACATATGTATAAGGATTTAGCAAAACGTTTGTGAGCTGGTGAATGAATTCTCATCTTTTGAACGTGAAGAGGACAACGATTAAAAAAGACCGACATAAATATTCTAACCTTCCGGCATCCTCGGGGCTAAACTCGACGTCGTCGCACCCCAAGCTCCTGGCGAGGCCCACCGTGGTCCTGGCGAGCTCGACAACCTCATCCTCGCTCTTCCTCAGCTTGAACTTCCGATGAATCTCGCTCGTGGCGATGAACGTGTGTATC
>JAYMTP010001972.1:0-21520 GCA_036897365.1 Geranium brycei
GTCATCTACCCAGCTGTGGGTTGCAACAAGTGGCTTGGAAACTGCAACAAGTGGCTTGAAAACTATATATGTATGCAGCTTGCTTTCAATTTTGGGATAAGGGGAAAAAGGAATTTATTTTTGCTTCAACCCATCTATTAGAAGACAAGAAGGAACAAACAGGTGATAATTTTGCATGGACACACCATTTTTTATACTGCTGTCCTTTCCATTACTAACTAACCTCTACATATATACATGTAATTTGATCACAGATTGAGAAAGAAACATGGAAGAAGTGAAGCGAGACAAGAAAGATCAGATAGAGAAAGATCAGGACTTTGAAGAAGTGGCTCAGGAGGAATCTGAGGGGTTCAGGACAGCACAGCCATGGACAAAGCAGCTCACTCTAAGGGGAGTGATAGTGAGCATTGTGATTGGGAGCATGTACAGTGTTATAGTGATGAAACTAAACCTCACAACTGGTATGGTTCCTAACCTCAATGTCTCTGCTGCTCTTCTCGCCTTCGTCTTTATTCGGACATGGACAAAACTGCTTCAAAAGGCTGGAATCACATCAAAGCCATTCACAAGGCAAGAGAATACCATGATCCAAACATGTGCTGTTGCATGTTATAGCATTGCTGTTGGAGGTTAAGCTCTAAAACTAAAACCCGTTTTTTTTCATGTGGGTTTGGCCTTTCTTTGAGAAAGTTGGTGTCTTTATGTGATTTTTGGGGTACCCTTTTGGATGGTGCAGGTGGGTTTGCTTCATATCTTCTGGGGATGAACTGGAAGACATATGAATTGTCTGGGGAAGGCACTGAAGGAAACTCCCCAAGGAGTGTCAAAGAGCCTGGCTTGGGGTGGATGACTGGTTTTCTTTTCTTGGTTTGCTTTGTTGGCCTTTTTGTCTTAATTCCCCTCAGAAAGGTCTATGCCACTCCCAATTTGATTTTACATTGCAGTTCATAAGATTTTTAGAATTGAAGGGTTGTTCATGGAGTGTTATGATGATCTGCAGATCATGATTGTGGACCTGAAGCTGACTTATCCAAGTGGATTGGCAACAGCAGTGCTTATCAATGGCTTTCATGTCCAAGGAGACAAGATGGCCAAGTAAATACACATATCTGTCAACCTTAACTACATAAAGAACAAGAAACAAACCTTAATAAGGCATTAATGATAACAACCTTTATGTCATGCTGCAGGAAGCAAGTTCGCGGGTTCATGAAGTATTTTTCAATCAGTTTCTTGTGGGGATTTTTTCAGTGGTTCTATACAGCAACAGAGGAATGTGGATTCTCACAGTTCCCTACTTTTGGATTGCAAGCCTGGAAACAAACGTATGTGTATGTTTTTATCATTTTGTTGGTCGTATATGAAACTGATTTTGATTAAGGGTTGTGCTTTTGTTTTGTGTGTAGATTCTACTTTGACTTTAGCATGACATATATAGGAGCTGGGATGATTTGCTCTCACCTGGTGAACCTGTCTCTGCTTCTTGGAGCTGTTCTCTCCTATGGACTCATGTGGCCACTTCTCAAAGGCCTCAGAGGGGAATGGTTTCCTCAGGACATACAAGAAACCAGCATGAAAAGCCTATATGGCTACAAGGTACCAATTATGAACCCAACACGAGGATTAAAACCAGTGACCTCATGCTTATTATATGAAGCCTCATAGCCTTTGATAATTTCTTACATGTATGACGTTGCAGGTTTTCATATCGGTAGCTCTGATCCTAGGCGACGGGCTGTACAATTTCTTCAAGGTTTTGTGCTGCACCATCTTGAGCATCCATGGCAAAGTCAAAACCAAGAAGTTAACCGCAACAAGTAAATATCAACTTGCAGTTCATCTGCTGTTATTGGTGATAAAATAAAATAAAATAAAAATCGACTCGTAGCTTTTTCTTCATCCTTACAATGTTTTTTTTCTTCATGTTGAGTGCAGTTGATGATCATAAGCCTCTTGAGGACCTAAAACAAAATGAACTGTTCATCAGAGAAGCTATACCAATATGGATAGGAGTCGCAGGTTACCTAGTTTTCTCAATCATATCCATAATCGCCATACCATTCATGTTCCCTCAGCTCAAGTGGTACTACGTCGTCGTGGCCTACATCTTCGCTCCGTCTCTAGCCTTCTGCAACGCTTACGGGGCCGGCCTGACGGACATCAACATGGCCTACAACTACGGTAAGGTGGCCCTCTTCGTCCTGGCGGCGCTGACCGGGAAGCAGGATGGCGTCATGGCGGCGCTCGCTGGCTGCGGCCTCATCAAGTCAGTGGTCTCCGTCGCCTGCATCCTCATGCAGGACTTCAAGACCGCGCACCTGACCTACACGTCGCCCCGGGCCATGTTCGTGAGCCAGGCCATCGGTACGGCCATAGGCTGCGTAACGGCTCCTTTGAGCTTTTTCTTGTTCTACAAGGCATTCGACGTCGGGAACCCCTACGGAGAGTTCAAGGCTCCTTATGCTCTGATATACAGAAACATGGCGGTTCTGGGCGTGCAGGGGTTCTCGGCGCTGCCTCGCCATTGCCTGGAGCTCTGTTACGGGTTCTTTGCCTTTGCGGTCGGGGTTAACCTGGTGAGGGACGTTTCGCCGGGGAGGTTCGGGAAGTGGATGCCGCTTCCAATGGCCATGGCGGTGCCTTTCCTGGTGGGGGCCTACTTTGCCATTGACATGTGCGTGGGGAGCTTGGTGGTGTTTTTGTATCACAAGTTTGATCCGAAGAAGGCCAAGCTTATGGTTCCGGCGGTTGCTTCTGGGTTGATCTGTGGAGAAGGGCTGTGGATTCTTCCTTCTTCGATCCTCGCTTTGGCCAAAATCAACCCTCCTATATGCATGACATTCGTGTCCTCTTGAAGAATCCCGAAATAAATCTAATCTTCACGTCTGCAATTATTGCTGATTAAAAAAACAGGTATAGAATAGTATAACAAAATTGTTAAGTAACTTAGCAGGCAAAGGCTAGATAGTTTTGTTTCAGTACAACAAAATAAAACATCTTGTGCTCAATGTGACATTTGTGGATTATAATATCGATTTTCCATTGAAAGGGTTCAACTCAGAAATGTCCAGTAGAGAACCAAAATCAGAATGCATCTATATAGTTTGTCATTGGTTTTTCTTCAAATTGTTTTCTTCTTCCCAATCTGTAACTGTATCCTTTTCAATGGAACTCACTCACTGTCCCAAAAATAGGAGAATATACAGCAACTACATGACGGTACACAACAAAACTATAAATCATAACATAATCAAACAACAATTACAATGGCAAGACGTTTAATGAGGGAGGAAATCAGCTGGTTAAGATTCCTGCCAGTACGTCACCTTTACCCCTAGCATGGATTGTGTAAACTAGACGGATTGCATCGAGCCATCCATTCAGAGATTCCCAAGAGTCAGCGACCTGAATGACCAATGAGTTGATATCTTCTGTTAAAATTTTGTTATTGAGGTTCTGTATCCTTCTTTTGTCACTAAATTCGAGTTCTATTTGCATGATAAACCAAATTAACTTCCCATTTGATGCCAACAGATAATCAACTTGATGTTTTGACACAATGTCTGGACAAATCAAAGCAAAATGGTTCTCACAATCAATTCAAGGCTCAACAGATTTTTTTTTCATATATCCTAAATGAAAATGCAATGCAGTAGGAAACAAAAAGTAAATTCTATGATTATTTTTTGGGAAAATGGCAAAAAAGTGCTGTAAACATATTTTGGCAGGGAGGGAATTGTATATTTTGTTAATGCTAAAAAAGTGTGGTGAACTTTGATTCTTTGTGTAAAATGTGTATATTTGTACAAAATGATGAAATTGCTCCTGAAATTAAAAATTAAAATTTTTATAAAATAATTCTAAGATTTTAATTTTTAACTTAAAAACAATTTACCTAAAAATTAATTACAAAATTTGATTATACAAATTTTAGTTAAAAGATATTTTCAGAAATTTTTAAAAAATCTATTTTTATTTTTAAAAAATAAATTTTAATTGTAAGGGAATTTTGTCATTTTGTACAACTACATACATTTTTCACAAAAAATCAAAGTTCACGGCATTTTTTTGCCATCAAGAAAGCACACAACACTATCTTCCAAAAGTGTGATAGCATACAACACGTTTTTGCCATTTTCCCTTAGTTTTTTACAACACTGAAATTATAGAAAGTGATAGGAGCATCGATGATATTTTTACTGTCCATATTTCCAGGGAATATGTTATCAAGAATGCAGATTCTTATTCCATGCATAAAGTTCCGCTTCAAAGATCTTTATATAGATGCTCGTGTATGGGTGCGCAAGTTGTCAAAAGTGAGGATGCCAGGCAAAATTATATGTACCAAGAAAACTGTCTACATGAAACAGTAAAATGATACGTACCAAGAAAACTGGATCGTCAATTGTATTGATGCAAAAGCCTGCACCAGGTGGTAAAGTGAGATCTACACAGGCTGATACTGAAACAATATCTGAAATTCCAACTTTGATTCCCCTCCTGGCACCCTTCACCACATTCTCTGCTTTTCCAGAGAGGCTCTGTGGCGCCTGTTTTTGTTCAACTTCGGTAACCTGTAAATGAAATATTATAGTGATTTTGACTTTGACATACAGAAAGCCTATCATAGACTCAATTGTTTCTGCCTATCTGTTCGCAGTTGCCCATGCATAACAAGAATAGAGGTTAACCATTACACGACAAATGTTACACAAACATGTAATAGTAACATTCCATTTACCTGATTGAGTCCTTCATGATGCAGAACAAATTGGGTTCTTTTCCAATCTTTATGAGGTGCAACTAGAGTTCCCACAGGTGGTGCTGTCAAATATCCAACCTTAAGAAACGGTAAAGGGAGCTGCCAAAAAAATTCTGTCAGTTTTTTTTTATTCGCTGAAATATAAAGATACCAAAACAGCAATTACCATTTTGCAACTTTGAATAAATAATCACTTTTTACACTGTAAGTATATGTTTAGGCTTTAGCCATTGTAAACTGAAAAATCAGCAAAAATGTGGTGGTGATAGGGATATAGATTTTAAGGTTCAAAGCTATATTATGGAAAATACTTTTCTACTATTGTGAAAGTACAATATAATTTAGACCGTGACTTCATGAAGGGCTGACTACAAAAATATTTAAAATTTAAACCCAGTTATAAAGGTAGGGGTACTGTATAAAGGTCGTTCAGAGTACTGACCATTGAGCGCACAAGTCGGAGGGCACTACCATACACCTGTAAAAGCAAAACAACAATAGAAGATTTATTTATTCAGCAATGAAGGAAATAAAATTGTGAGCCAATAGTATACTAATTAACAGAAAATGGAAAGTACAAATTTCCTTGCATTTGTTGCACATTTCTGTGTGTGTATGTGCCATGAAGAGAGAGGTAAAGATTGACTTGATTTTGTTGCATCCAGTTGGTCATTGTTAGAAGTATTTCCTAATTAGAGTTTTCAGATTGATAGTGTTTAGATTATTTCCTACTTCCTATTAGTTTTCTAGTATTAGTTAGTTTCCTATTTAGTAGATGATTACTCCTCATTGTATTAAAGAAGTCAGATAATCAATATAGAATTTTGACTTTTAGTTTTACAATCATAAAGTTATCTCACCTTGCTCGAAACTATGCTCATTTTGAATCTGACCAACTAACAATATTTACAATCTGTTCTGGTTTAGAAAAGAGCTATATGGAAGCAATTACCGAGTAATTTGGTCTCAATGCATGAGCAGCCGCTATGTAGATAGCAGACTGACTGTACAACTCAGTACTAGGAGAGCGAGAAACATCTTTTGCATATGTTGATTCCTTTGTTGTGTCCTCTGCTAATCCATACTGCAAATAAACCAAACAATCATGACACGGGCATTTAATTTCAACTAAATTTGCAGATTAAAGATAAAGAAACAATCAGAGTATCAAATATTCTAGCAGGAAGATAAGCCAAACATAAATTTTGCAGATGTACTGTAATTATATTTTCTATGTAGAAGGGTACACAACAAACTAACCAGCACAGTTCCGAGATTGTAAATTGCTCTGTGGAAGTCATATTGCAACATTATTGCTGAGCGAAACTGCATTTACAGAGAAGTGAAAAACATCATATGGTAAGTTCCCACGTTTCGATGCATTCACCCAAGCACTCTGATATCTAAAATCATTCTTGTACCTTACTGATAGCAGTTCGTACGATTGTTGTCTTCTCACGTATTTGTACAATAGCACTAAGTTCCTAAATTACAAATTGAAAAAAGAAGCATGTCAAACTTTCCAGCATAACCCAAAGGTTTGGCTCCCGATGTCAATACAGGAACATAGATATACTCTGATTTACATAGCAATGTAAACAACAAATTATGAATATAACATTAAAACATTTGGATTTAGTGATAATATACCTGTAGTGCGAGTCCCCAATTGTTAAGTGCCTGTAACGGATTATTTGGAGTGAGTATCAAGAAATTCATATATATTCGGGGAAACCAAGAGAGGATTACATAAACATGCAAGGAAGTTCCAAACAGTTATTTCACTATTCCTATGGACATACCTGTGGACTGTTCCAATTGAGCTGGACAGCTTTTTCATAATTAGCTGCTGACTGACAATCAAAAGAACAAAGACACTTCAAAATAATATTCGTCTAAAATTAAGAATATGGACTAGATGCAATTGAAAGAGTCTAAATGTATGTAATCTAAGTGTTAAACAGCGACAGTGTGAATGTGAAGCAAATTTGCATTATTAATAGAACAAGCCAACTTGAATTGTCATATTTCTGATATCTCATAGCTTATACTCATTTGGCACTACATCCAAAAAAATACTACATGTGCAGCATGATACAAATAACTTCTAGCAAGACAAATATACTGAAATTTAGTTGAAATAACCTGTTTCCATAATTCTTCAGCCTCATTTGTACGACCACGCATTTTTGCCCGATCAGAGATCGCTATGGCCCAGTTGTAGTAAGCCTGTCAATTAAGATAAGACATTAGTCAAGAATTAGATGTATTCTACTATTTATGTATGTGGTTGGTGCGGAATTTGTTATGTGCCCCAGCCAAAAAATATCAACTCCAACTATCTAGGTTGAAATACTCTGGGATACTAGAGACAAGGCTGTCTCTCTCTTCCAAGTAAGCATCAGATCATGGTGAACCCTGTATGGTCTACTTTCTGCATTACCAAAATGGGGAGGGAGAGAGAGATTTAAAAAAAATCTGGCTTCTGCATAGTAATAGCACTTAACATGAGGCACGTGTTAGCTCACAGAAAACTCTGAAAAAAGAGGACCTTGATGAATAGCACTTGGAATGAGGCACGTCTTTGCTCAGAGAAAACTCTAGAAAAAATAGATGTTGAAGGATAGCACTTAAGAGGCACTTTCTCAGCTCACAGAAAACTCTAAAAAAAAGGTCGTATGAAGTTAAGATATTTAGTTATTCATATTCTTCTGATGCCCAGAACTCATCAGAAACTCAACAATATATAAGATATGGATACATACATCATGAAGAGTGGGGCAAAGACTGGTAGCCTCATCATATTTTTTACAAGCCTCCTCAAGCAAAGAATCTTTGGATGGCGATGTTGAATCTGGACTAACATTATCTGCACTTTCCTGCATGCCAAAGTACGATAGGTGTTTACATAAAAACTCCCATATTAAGGAGATATCATGTATGAGAAAACACAATCAACCCATCACATGAAAATACATTATCTAATAGCTATAAGCTCTTCAAAGCATGTTCTGTATAAAAATAATACAAAATAAATCATATATGTGTTTGTGTGTGTGTATTGCTGATGTTCAATCAAACCAAACTTATACCAGAGACAACTGGTTATAATTTAGGGAAGCCACCTTAGTATGTGATTTTCTGTGTCATAAGGCTGCGTCCTTTTAGTTGCATGAATTGAATTGTTTTGGTTTAAAAAAGAAGGAATAAACTACTCAACATATCTAATAAAACAAGATATACCTGAAGCACCAATGCCCAATTGTACAGTGCATCATAGTCTTCTGGATTTCTCTCAATCGCATTAGCATACCTACAATAACAGCCGATGGAAGATCATATAAATATTCTGGATATTTGAACTACCCTGACAGAGAATATATTCGGTCTATTCTATTTCCATATTCAGCATGTGTGTACTTTAACTTCTGAAGTGAAATAACGGTGTCAACAGTTAATATGAGAATCAAACCATGCAATAATGTTAATAACAAATGATAATATTGGTATATAAGTGTGGTTGAACCTTCCACATTAGGTTAATGTGATGACATAAGTTGGCAAAACACGCAGAGCATAGATATTAAAGTTAGAACTAACACAATACCGAATCCCACTCTATTATGTAGGAGGTGAAGATTTAATCAAAAAAGCACAGGGGATTTACCACTCAAATGAATTTTGTCTAGATTCTAGCAAAATAACGCATGAAAGGCTGAACAGTGAGGACTCAATAAGAGTGTTATCTTAATAAGTGAGAAAACGTAAGAAGGCTAGGTTTTATAGACCCGTCCACGTGGCCATCTGCCTAGCCCAATAAAGATGGTAATAGTTCTAGATGGAATTATAATGTTAGATAAGTATGAATCCAATCATATAAGTAAGGATTGCGAATATGTTTCCTAATATGAGTCTTCTGGCTCATAAAGTAGTCCATGCAAGATTGTATGATTACAGATTAAAACAATGGTACCTCCTGGCAGCAAATGTAAGAATCCGTTGGCGAGACCGGCTCTCCTCATCAAGACCAGAGATGCTACCAATCAAGTCCATTGCAGCATTGTTCTGCTCTGTGCGCGGCGTGCTTTGCTGACTGAAACAATTAAGAGGCCGCGTGGAAGATCTTGTAAGAGGAAAACATTATATGGGGAAACATGACAACATAGTTCTTTCATACTAACTGCAAAAGAATACTACCATGAAGTTTCTTAAGTTATAGTTTCCAGATTAAAATAATACAGAATCAAAACCCTATCTGAATAGTAAAGTTTGGTCCTAACTTACAAACAGGGCCCATATTAACTTTCAACTAACTTAAGATTTTTTTTGCATAAACTTTTAAGATGCTATAAAACTGTACTTTGACAAGAAAATCACGCTGAGCAAGTTACTGGCTCAAAATTGTGGGAAAAGGAAAATAAAGGGAATGCAAAAACTTTGATCCAGGTGCCTCCATTCACTTGAAAACTATTTCGAAGAAGGCTTAATCAATTAAGAAATCACCAAATGGCATCAAACTCCTTAGTTTGATTTTTCATTCAAGCATTATTGAACTTCTTTGGGTTCAGATGGGTTTACTGAACTCTTCTTTTTTGGGGCTATTGACCATTTCCTACATAAATGGAGTCCCAGAACAGCGAAACCAAAAGCATTGATATTTAGATCATGACATTTTTAGCTAATGAACCCCTCTAAAAGGCATTGCATGCTCTATTTTACAAGTGAATTCCCAACAGAAGACTTGCTATGAAATGCTAGGTAGCTTGAGAGTCTCTACAACATACAAATCATTCTACGAACTAAGTGCAATCGTAAAGCTGCAGTGAATTAGGAACTGAAACAGAAATGGAGGTAACAACCAAACCTGTAAAGAGAGGCACTTTCGTTTCCTTCGCCGTCCTTGAGTTCACCGAGCAATTCTCTCATGGTGAAGCTTCGACTTGAAACTTCTTCAGCCGAAGAAGGAATTGCGGAACCATTAGATTGGATCGCCGTCTCCTTCGACTCGAGCTCCTCCTCGAGATCGCGATCTGCATCGGTTACTATTGATTGTTGTTGTTCTGGTAGTGTTTGTGGCTCTGATTCAAGTTCTGCTTCTGGTTGTTGCTGTAGCCCTAATTCAGATTCTACTTGTGAGTGCTTTCGTGACTCTGCTTCTGCTTCGGGTTCAACTTCTGAGTGTTGTTGTGGCTCCGATTCGTGTGGTGGTTCCGGCACTGTTTCGAGTTCTGCTCCATTAGACATTGCTGGGCTCTGAGGTTTTACAGATTTTCTCCGACGGTGATGTAGAGGAAGAGATCGATCCGTTTGGAGGAAGCAGTAACAGAGAGAGAGAGAGAGGGAGAGATCTGTGTGATTTGAAGAGTGAAGAAGAAGAACTAAGATAGTACTGCTAAAAGTGATGTTACTGTTACTCCTAAGCAGCTCCGCTGTTGGGCCATAACAAAAGACAACGGGCCTAATCATTTGGGCTTCCCTTTCGGCCTCTCTGATTCGAGTATTTAAATTTTCATAAAAACTGAATTAATATTTAAATTTTCCAAGGGAGGTCATTAATTTTTTTATATATATTTCAAGTCATAAGTGCTACTTTTCTTCTTCTTCCTTTGGTGCACACACCACTAAAACTTAATGTTGTGGTGTTGCTTTATTATTTGCAACTGAGAGTCAAATTCCTCACAAAGACCTTATTAGTACTTTATGCATGTGTAATCGCGACCATATAAAAAAATTCTTCCATTTTCCCACAATTTCTCGGCTCCCAAACACGATGTATAATTGAATTGGTGAAGGATTGAAATGGGTTCATGTTCATATATTTTTGTTATAGTTTTGTGATGAATGGGAGTATATAATGATGATGAGGTGTCAAAGTGAGGTCGGAGGGAATTCATAATGGGATTTACATGAGAAGTATTTTTGTCATTCATGGAAAAAAATATTTGAAATTAAAATTTTAACACTATTGACGGACGGTGCATAAATGGTAAGTTCAAACTTAGGTTTACTAATGTTAGAAAACTATTGAGTGTATTAATGTATCTTTCTCATGTGTACTAAAGTGATAAATTCAAAATCTCCGGTTAGAATTAAATCAATTATTAATCTACTCTCAAACTTAATACTCAAAATATGTAAAAGTATTTTAATTTTAATACAAGTTTACAAACAACAATTTTCTAGTGGCATATGTGAATAAGATACATACATTTATGAGATCAACATACTTTATGGATGACGACAAATCTAATTAAGAGTAACAATACAAAAACCAGTTTAGATGAATTTAACAATCTCCATTTCTACTATATTGAATCGATAAAACCAATTCCTAACGGAAATTTTTGTCATCACTGGAAGTCTGAAATTCTTCCGTGTGAAACAAGTTCTCCGTAGAGTTCATTTTCACTTGTTAACTGAATGTCATAAATATCGGAATCATATTAAATTTGAACAAATGCATATGCATATGGGCTATGGCCGGTTATATTATAAGTAAGAAGTAAATCCAAGTACATGACAAAATGAACTCAGCAGAAAACAAACCCAGTGCTCTCTATTAAGTTAATAAATGTCTACATCCGCATAATTGCTGCCATCACTAGGATGAGCCTTAATCAATTCCATAACTTACCCCAATACAAGAATTGCCTATCAAAAAATGATCGGTCTGATCTGAGACCTCAAGACCCCAACAAAACTTTGATACCAAGACAGAGGAATAGAGAACAATGTCACTGAAAGCCAAAAACCATTTCAAGAGCTTCGCTATATCTTGTCATGGAGGGTCGCCACCAAGTCATGGGCATCGTCTAGAAGCTTCCAGACATCGAGGTGTCCGGCCAGGCTATTGCACTCTCTCATGATCTCATCCATGCTGCTGTACTTCTCTATGATCAGCTTCCTCCTCTGCAGCACGCAAGCTGCAATGGCGTAGAGCAGCAAGTCCTCCGAAGGAGGGGCTCTTAGGGTCATCCTTCTCCAGGCAGACTTGGCAATCGCGGCTTGATCCGCCCAGACCACCTCCCACAGGCAAAGCGTCTCCTCAAAACTTAACTCCCTCCGGAAGAGAACCACCACCATCCTGTACACAAAAAAGCAATCCTCTGCCTGGAGCTTCTCCAAGTGCCGGTAGAGATGAATATCCTTGCACTTTATTATCTTCGAAACAATGTTCAGCTGCCTCCGAATGCCCATCTCATCGAACCGGAAGTTATGTCTGGCTTTCTTCATGAAACCCACAAAGGACCAGAACGCTTCAACATCGTCCTCTAAGACTGAGATGATTGGGGACAGTAGATCGGTCATGCCCTGGCAGTAACCAATCTCGGGATCATATAGCGAATAGGCCTGCAAGAGAGACACAAGACGGGAAGCATGGAGAATCTTGCACGGTTCCAAGTGATCAAAGTCCTTTAACCCCACACTCTCAGCTGATCTCCGTGCTATCATCAGTGAGGGCGAAGCCTGAGATGGCGAGTAAACTATCCATTCATCATTTGCTCGCAGAGCATCAAGACACATAATCCTATGCCATGTAGTGAAATTTTCATCCACGTGGATATGGGAATCGCTTTTAGCCGCACATGGATATGAATCCTCCTTGGCACCTTCTTCACGTGTTTCTTTTTCATTATCAGTTCCTTCAGCAAGGGAAGCTTGTGCATTTTCTGGTTCCTCGAAAGAATCAGTATCAGACAACTCTGTGTCACCAGTAGGGTCATTGTCACAGATTATTGCAATCTTATCATGGAATCCTTCATATGAACATGCAGTGCGTGGGGTTACATCGTAGATAGGGAGGTCTGTATCTTCTTCCATTACTGGAATTTCTAAGTTGGCTGTGAAGGACCTCCTGGCACTACTAAACATTTCTAGGGTAGGAGAATCTAGACAACAAAGACACTCGTTGCCACAATTGTTGCTATTTTCAGCTGATTTCTTCACCTTGAAATTTTTCTTGCTATTGCGTCCCATAATTTGTTGGCATTGTTTGCGCAGGTTCTCAAATTCCTCTCTGCGTTTCCAAAATAAACATGAGATTCAGGGGAATATAAGAGTTAATACCAACTAGGGAGCAAAAGAAGACTTCTCTAAAAAAAATGTGTTGGTGGTTTTAGGATGGGAAAGCATGACTGCTTATATACCAAAATGTACAAGAAGTCATGATAAGTTTGCATCAAAGAAGCCAAATCAAGTTGATAACAGTACCTGTTCTGGGCCCCAACAGCATCTCGTTCTTCCTTGGAACTGTTAACATCATAACTGGATATAACATAATAAGTAAACAGTGAAAATGTGAAGAAGCTTAAGAGGATTCTTACATTACAGACATCTATCAGGAAGATGCAGAAGCAATTGAACTAAACAAATTTGAAAAAAACTCTGCAAACCATTAGTATATATTCACATAGTCGTTATGAATGACCATGTCTACCAGAGTAACTCCTAATAGTGATCGTTTTGTGTATTTAGACTGCACAGGGAAACCAATAAGATGTATAATTTATGGAGATTGAACATCATCAAACGGGAACCCATATCCCTCATTGTTACATGCAAGTATGCAACCACCAGAAAGCATACTATCTGACGAGAAAGTAAAAAAATATCCTCAAATTAACAAAACCATAATCCTAATCAAGTTGGGATTGGCTATATGAAGGTTTCTTTTGTAGTAAAACAATGTATGGCAGCTTAAACCATACTACATCTGCGACATCCCTATGTCATGTTTAGGCCTCCCTTTGCCTTCTTCTACACTCACTACATGAACCAAACAGCACTCCAACTGGGAGCTATATTCAACTTCTCTACAAACCATAGACTTGCTGGGTCACACATCCCCCGTGGAAGTAACAACTCAACCAATGCATCAGAATAATAATGCTAAGTATAATGTAAACCAGTAAACAATTAATCTATTTCTTGCTAAAAGTCTTGACCCATCCATGTACCCACAGAAAGTGAGAAGTTCCTTCAGAAAGACAAAAATCGAGATTATATAGAAAGGAAGTTTTTCTGCTTGCCTAGACAGAAACATTTAAAGCGCCCCAGTAATATTAAGAAGCAGATACAGCTCTACAGAATACAACCATACAAGACTGGCATCAGAAACATCCATAAATTGGGAACATGGCAATAAAAGATAGTCTGAGCTATTAACCATATTCCGATAATGCAGTTCAGAATAATACCCTAAAATCCTAAAATTCATACCAGGATGCAAAATCCATCAATCAATAAAAAAATATGCATGCAGAGAAAATCTGAAGCTTACACTCCAAGGAGAAAAGGCCAGACCTCTGCTCTGATACTTGGATCAACACCCTGCACCATATGCAGGAAATGAGAACTCTTCAAGCAATTATAAGTAGAAGGGAAAGGATAAAACAAATTTACATGGAAAAGAAGGGCAACGAAACTGGAAAGAATTGTAATTGAATAGGTTGAGTGAATGTATCATACTCCAATACGAACTTTCTTTAGCAAACTAACTCCCCCATCAACGAGCTTTCCTTCTGGCGTAAACAAACTTTTCCACTGCTTGGGTCGAAGAGCACGTTTTCTTCTCCTACGGGACCAAGGGGATTTAAGGTTACTCCTGCAAAATAATTAACTTGAGGTCACACGTCATTTCCACATTAAGAAGCAATATCCAAATTGCTAACAAGTCCAGCTGAAAGTCACTTAAACAAGCCAACATTGATTACAATCTAAAACAACTGAACAACCATTGTTCGCTAGTTGCCTAAATGCACGCAATGGGCAGCTCAGTCACGAATTCCGAGTTAATGCAATGAGATCCGCTCCGAAAGAGCTTACAAAATAACAACTTTACCATCAACCTCTGTTATACCAAACTCTTCAAGCTATTAGGCATTAGGATGTACAAACCGAACAGAAAAACCCATACTCAATTCATTGTCTTCTTCATGGTATCCAATTATCCACCACATTCCACAATGAGAGAACATGCTAGAATCACAAAACAACATTTCTCCAATAATGCAACGGTAGAATCATGAAACAACATTTCTCAGATTCATTTCTAGCATACAGGAATCAACAAAAGAGGATATGAGAAACTCACAGATCGGGATGGGTGGAGCAATGCAATGGGGACGAGGAATGAGCAGCGACCAGCAATGCGGATCGCAGATGAACCCACGACGAAGTGGAGAGCAACGACGAGGAATTCCCAGACGTGGCCGGAGAAGAAGAGGTAGAGCCATGGCTTCGCCGGAGAGCTTTCATCAATGGCTTCTGATCCGTAATCATCAGCAAGTTTTATTTAATTTCTCTTCCTAGGGTTCGAACACGAACAAGAACAAAAACAATTCCGCAGATTCAGAATCGATGATTTAATTTGATCTGATCTGAGATTTTATTTCTTATATTTGTATAAAGTCGGAGAGGTGTGGCCAGGTCCGGCGGTGGCTACAGCTGCATTGAACGGCGGCGAAGAGTCGCCTCCGGCGAGAACGCCACCGGGGGAGGAGGAGGAGGAGAAGAGCGCGGGAAGAACCAGTCAGGCCAGACCTTGAGATCCTTCTTCTTCTTCAAGCGTGTGGTCTTCGCCACCATCACCAATTCAAGCCTCGCCTTGTCCTTCCCTGTCTCGTCCCTCTCCTCTCAACTGCTCTTTCTATCAAAAGCAGTAATGATAGCGAAGCAACTACCCTAAACAAAATTTCAATTTTACCTTTTTAATTTTGATTAATTATATTTAAACAACAATCCATCTCATCTCATCTCAGATCACCAGTCAATTCGGGTCGGGTTTTTTTATTATTGAAAGCCAACATTCATTCAATATTAACACGGAAAAGATTGGCCCCATACTTAAAGCTCAAGATCCAACCGTGTATGGTTTACAACAAAACAAGAAATAAACACTCTTAAAACACCTATCTCTTTGGAAACTTCATGAAACTATGCCGGACACAAACATACCACTAACACTAACCACAACTACACTAAACAAAGAAACACCCTAACAACCTCGGCACCACTTGCACCCAAAATATCGAAACCCTCCGGAGACCATATATGGGCACAATCGAAGCAAAACCGACCACCACCACACCTCACCTCCTCCTCGCACAACGTCGAGGACAGCTTCCACCACAACAGAGCACCAGGTATGATTCCTACAAGGTTAGTTATCTTGTGTGTTATCGGGCTGGTTACCGGTAAGCCCAAAGTCATCGCAGGTAACCAGTGTCTTTCAACTGGGTCTCGGTCCCAATGAATCCCGAATGGGCACGGCAAACCATACCCACTGGGACCCAAAAAACAGATACACCACTCCCTAAATCAAAGCCAAAAAAATCTCCCTAACTCTCCAGATCTGTACCAGAATCCGGCCCATCAGAGCCCCCCCAACAACCACTCGCTCAGCGAACCCAGAAGGAAAGGAAATGTCATCTTCTCACCTTGACCACCTCTCAATGTCGAAACACCCTTCTCCCCTCAAAAACCATTCCAGATCTAATATCTCAGCCAAATCTGAGCCGGAGCTACCTCTCCGAGCCCCTTTAAACTTGGAACGAGCACCTCCAAAAACGTCCTGGAGTTAAATAAGGATGGTCGCCAGCGACCTTGAGAAAACCCGAAGATCGAGCAAAAAAATTCGAACCCTATGGATACCCGATGCACTCGCCCAATCGGAACGGGTTTGGGCGGGTGCGGGTGCGGGTTGACCTACACCCAATTCCGACCCGCAACCGTACTACTTTAACTTCTTCTTTTTTAAAAATTTATATATTATATTTAGAATATAATATAAAAAATTATATAAAAGTTAATTTATATATTATATTATATTATCAGGTTTAGGGTAAAACTCGTATTTTGGAGGATTTTTTGCGAGTCGGTCACCCACTCACTTTAAACGTGTTTTTACAAGTCATGCAACCGTTCGAATCCTGTGAATTTGGCCAAACCCGATTTGTTGACATCCCTCATGTCACATAAATGTGTTGAAACTTTACTATTTTAATGGTTAGACAACATAAAATGGTCTTAATAGTTAGAATCGAAAATTGGTCTAACGATGATAGTGATTGAAATGTCAAGAGACAAGTGCTTATGATTTTGAGTGCTGAAGAAGAGATTAAGGATATTTATCGCATGTCACGCACAATTAGGTGACAATGGGAGACCAAACACTCATTAATGCCGGACCACATGTGCTTCTCTTTTCCTCTTCCCACTAATCTAAACCAGATTTTGTTTTTACTCTCTTTATTCCTCCCGGAATATTTAAAGTTAATATCGGAAAATATATCACTAGATAAAAGTTGCACCCTTCTATAATATCTTTCATTTTATTTATCTGTTTTGAAATTCAAGATCTTCGACAATATATTTTATTTCTATTTTTTAAACAATGATTCGACAATATTAAAAATCAGATCAATCATACTACATCAAAAAATAGACAGAAAATTACCCTCTTAAAACTTTGAAAAATTTTACCGAATAAACTGACGTGTCAAAAATTAATGAGAAAGGAAATCCAATGATATCAATAAACGTCAATTGCACAATACTTCATTTCCACGACCATAGGAAACATTTATGAACCACAACAATAACAAAGATATCGTAGAATGGTCCATATGAGTTTATTATTGATTTTCTTATCATAACAGAGTGATAGAATATAATATCAGAGTAACCTTGGCCGTGGCAAGTTTCATGGAATAGAATCAAATGGTTCAAGTAGATAAAATTTTAATTTAATAATCAAGTTTGAGTTTTTCCTATTGGAATAGAATTAGTAATTGTAAATAGTAAGATGGATTAAATATAACTTATGTTACCATATCAAGTGTCATCATTTTATGTACAAGTTTTAGTTTTTAAATGAAAAATGTAAAATTTACATTACAATTTGGTTTTAACTTGCCTTATGTGGATGTACATTAAATTTATGTAGTAAAGTAAAATAAGTGTTCATGAGGATGGGTCTAATTTTTTCTTGATAAGCAAAGGAAGAAGGAGAATCAAATTCTAAGGGCGAAAAAAAGAAATTTAAAATGAAATACACTAGAATGAAACTTATCAAAGAGATAAACGAAAGAAAACTTGAACACTAGAATAAGCATTCAGTGGTCTAAAGAGCAGTGCTTTCGGCCTACATCGTTTGAAAGGTATGAATCATATGTTCATCACTACTTTTTAAAGTGAATCTTAATGATTTACAGTGCCCTCATGTTTGGAGGTGCTCTCCTTGCATGTGAGTATGTCTGGGGGAATGTTCGTAAAAATCTACAGAGACCTGGAGTGAATTTCGAAAATCGAGATCGAAGTTAAAAGTTTCTTCAACTTACGCAAATTAGGTAACCCTATTTTGTGCTTTGAGCCAAATTCTCATGAAATTAATTTATCGACCAACACTATATAACGACATTTTCAAAAGTCACTGTGATTAGTCTACTAAATATAAGTTATAGGATCTGTAATTTTAAACATCGCATACGACGCTGTGGAATCAACACCAATAAAATAAAATACTTATAGACCGGTGTAGTTGATTATTGTTAAAAATACATTGTAATTACTTAAAGAGAAAATTATGACATCTAGACACTCTTAACGAAATACTATTTGCACATATAAATTCACTCATTTTGCACACAAAAGTCAAAGTTGACAATATATTTTTGCCATTAATAAAGTACAGGACATGAGATAGAATCTTCTACTCTGGATCGGATTATGGGACTAGAATTGTTAGAACTATTCGAACTTCCTGCTGGCGATCCTCCCTTCTGTCGACGACCTATGACTGCAAGGAATTCGATAAAAAAGAACTCCGATCTCAAGACACTAGTATTTGAGTTTTCCAAACTGTAGTTAAAATATGTAATAAACATCATATGGGTCTACTATAAATTTGTTAATTTACCAATTCACTCCTGACATCAAATTAAATGAAACTTATTGGGTTGGCCTAAGCTGCCCCTCACACTCAATTTGTCAAACAATAGCTCGCATCAAATCGCATCCAACTTATTGTTGGGGAGATCCGGGTCTTATCAAAGAAAGCTCACATACACATTAGAGCTCATATTTGACCCAAAAGACTAGCCTAGTGGGTCTAGAGTCAAATGTATATATAAACTCTCTTTATACTCAATAATCTTCTGATGTGAGACTTTGAACTCATATATAGACATAACACTTATTGAGTTTTCTAGGATTAATTACACTTTAATCGTATTATGATTACAGATTTTACACCTCGCTGTAACTAGTGTAAAAAGTTTAATTTGACATATTTGACACCTCAACTAACATCAAGTTAAAGAAACTTATTGAGTTGGCTAAGCTGCCTAACTCCTAGCCGTTTAGGTGAAACCATAGTCTAGCCAAAGCAATCAACTAACCTTCACTCTACATATAAACCTCTCATCACAGTACTCAATCCGTCCAACACATCAAATCAATCTAAAAAATGTCTAGCCACGACGAGCGCGCAGGGGCGGAGATCGTGCACGGGGAGGAGGAGTGCCGCCGGCGCTCCCTGGAGCTGCTGAGCTCGCTCGGGTTCCCGAGGGGATTGCTCCCGCTCAAGGACCTGGTGGAGTGCGGGATGGTGAGGGAGACTGGGTTCGTGTGGATGAAGCAGAAGGGCCCGAGCGAGCACCAATTCGAGGGCACCGGGACTCGGGTCAGCTACGCCGCGGAGGTGACGGCGTACGTGGAGGAGCGGAGGATGAGGAAGATGACCGGGATCAAGAGCAAGCAGATGTTCATGTGGGTCCCCATCGCCGAGATGACCATCCAGGACCCGGCGACCAACAGGATCTACTTCAAGACGCCCATGGGGATCGGGAAGGCCTTCCCGATCACCGCCTTCATGTCCCAGGAAGAGAAGAAGCTCTACCTCGACAACCTCGCTGCTTAGGATTTATGTCTACTGCCTCTTTTTATTCTTTCCTTTTCTCATTTTATGTCATTATTTCTCTTCATTGCAATATTTATACACAGAATAAACTTCTATTTTATATTTCATCCATTAATTTGTGAATGCTTCTATCCACAATTGTTTCTCAATTTAACTAATCAGGTTGGTTTTCTATTCATATCTTATGTTCTATACACTTAGAGGTCAGCATAGTGAAACTCTCCCCGTAATAATCCCACACAAGTTCAAATTTTTGCTTTTTGCCCATCAATTTTAAGAACTTTCGGTTAAGCACAACGGGGCCGTAGGTTAAGCACGACGGGGCCGTAGAAGGTCGAGGTGGCAAGAAGCACGAGATAGCACCCTAAACACGAGGCGGCAAGCTTGGGTTCAATTTTATGTCCAGAACAATTTTAAAAATGCTCATTACTAACACTGGATTAGCATTCAAACAATCATCAAAATTTGTTTTCAATCTCTACCTCTCTAATATATTTTTTGAGATATACCATGTTTTATTTAATATTTTCTTAATAACTTGTTATGTGTAATGTTTTAAAAAATTTCGACTAGTTCCATTAATATGTAATTGATTAGTTAATAATTCGATTAGTTATCACAAATACATCGAGGAAGCTGTAGCACCTCCTCTACGTGGTCCGAATCATATTTCTCGAATAATTGGGCCACTCATTCGCTTCCAGTAAACAAAAAAGGCCCAAATAGTACGAGAATCCTTTGGGCCTTGCGGCACACACCCAACAATTCTACAAGGGAGGCCATATATGACCCATATATATGACCACAAAAAACAAGAGAGGATAAAATATAAATTACAATATCAAATGGGACTAAAATTATTAAAGGTGTTTAACTCTCATTTTTTTCTTTCTTATTATATATAGGGGTGCATTCGACTACAAACGGTTGTAGAACGTCCGAACGTTCTACTAGGGCTGTGCACGGTTCTGGAACCGAACCAAACTGAACCAATCAGTTCTCTATTTTAGAGACCCAAACTGGACCCAATAGGTGGAAATCGGACCGGTTCTTGGCCCAGTATCTCCGGTCCAGTACTCGGTTCTACCCAGTTAACTCGATTGAATGATTAATTGTGAGATTGAGGGTCCGGTTCTCTAGTCCAATTTTATATTTTTGTCCAACTAGACCTAATTATTGTGATATTCATAAATTTTTCAATTTATGGTGGAAATTATACACAAGTTAACTATTTTGCAACCAAAAACTTAAAATCGAAATAGAAAAAATACTAATTGAATCCTACTAAATTGGTTTGGTTATGAACCGGTTAATTGGCGGTTCTACACTCTCAGAATCGGACCCAACCCGAATTGATTCGGTTCTCAATTTTCAGACCCAAATCCGATCCAATATTCATATTTCTCGTTTCTTCGGTTCGGATTTGGTTTGGATCTCGATTCGGATTCAGTTTTGGGTAAAAAGTGCCACCCCTACGTTCTACAACCATTGAATCAGTGCGGATCAGAGCACACATTGTCTCAGCATGCGACTCGTGGCAGCAAGGTTCTACAACGCACACTTAAAGATTCTACCGGTTCATCACGTTCTACAACTTTGCACTACACGTTCTACATAGTCCAAACATGTTAAACTGTCGGATCTGCCACGATGGAGATCGCACATTCCTAAAATAAACGCCAGCTTAAATCCATTATGTTACTGCCATTTGGACAAAATCATAATTGGATCATGAGGTGCGATCGCGCATTTAAAGCGTGATCACATATTTAAAACGCGATCATTCAGCGATTCACACTAAAAATAGACGCATTTAAAGCGCGATTATTCAGCGA
>JAYMTP010001973.1:0-21515 GCA_036897365.1 Geranium brycei
CTTGTGGATTCGACCCTGTGCTTATCAGGAATTATTACTTGTAACGACCGCGTGCACTTGCGCGTTATTGGGTGCCTGTGGACGACTGTCTACGGGCCCAACAACAGCGTAGGTCGTCGAATATCATATGGTCGGAACATGGCTACGAAATGCTCAACAGCTGCCCTCCAAATAGGCTCTGGTTGGGGCTGCTCATGACCGTCAATGACCATACTCGAGATGTGATTTTGCCTCCCCCTCAACACCGTGCATCTGTGGAAGTACTGAGTGTTCCTGTCTCCCTCAAGAGCCCACTAAACCCTCGACTTCTGCCTCCAGATGTCTGCCCGAGTCTTGGCCAAAGCTAACAGCTTATCATGGCACTTGCTTCTCTCCTTCTCCTCTAGCTCTAATAATGGCCTCACGCCCACCAAGGCATCAAACTCCTCAATACTGGCTGAAACCCTGGAAATCTTGTGCTCCACATATCCGAACACCTCTAGATTTCAGGTCCTAAGATTAAACCTCAGACGCTTCGGCTTAGCCCACAACCTGTAGTTTGGGCAGCCCACGACCTCACCATCGTACGACGCCCACCTCTCTGTCATAAAAGCCCTAAACTGCTCGTGCTCTAACCAGGCATTCAGGAACCTCTTCGGCTTCGGTCCCCAATCTGCCTCCCAAGCTCCTAAGAGAATGGCACAGTGATCCGACAACATCTTTGTCAGACCTCTGAGAATCAGATCTGGGAAGAAATGTTGCATCTCCGGGCTAAGGAGAATCCGATCCAATCCACTCGCTCATGAACGCGGTTCGAACCAAGTAAAGTCCTTATTCGACATACAATGGTCGACAAGGCCCATATCCTCAATGAAAGCCTGGAAATCGCCAGAGTCTACATGGACCGTCTGGTTGGCCACCTCCCTCGGGTCCCTGACCGTGTTGAAGTCACCTATCAAGGCGAACCTCTGGCCTACCGTGAGGTGCAATTATCTCACGATACCCTATAAAGCTCTCATCTCTGCTGACACTGAATGAGCATGAAGATTAACAAAAGAGACTGACTCTCCTGAGGCGATCATCTCACCTATCCACACTACCATACTCGAGACAATATGACAAGCAACTGCGCGTAAAACCGACGCATCCTATATCGAAACAACTCTCGACCCAGTCCCTAAACCTGTCGAGCTGAACTAAAACTGGTACCGTGATGAAAATCCCAACGATCTGACGAAAGATGGCTCAACGTTAACACATCTAAACTCCTGAATAACCACAAACTTCGATCTGTGAGTCCTCATGGTGTCTGCCAGGAGCCCGCACTTGGCTGGCTCGCTCAAACCCCTGACGTTCCAGCTCAAGAGCTTCATTTCTTAGCAGGAGCCCTTGGCCCCGCTGGTAAAGCAACTAATCCATGTAAAACATCCTCCGGGACCAAGCCCCCTACCTCTTAGTAACTCCGACCAGATCTACACCCGTGATCGAGTCTGCCGAAATCCCCCCAGAAAACTCCCTCGCCCTCCACGCTAAACCTTCCTCATCCCTCTCCAGTACCCCCGAAATGACCTCCTCAACTCTCCCTAACTCCTCTAACCCTTCTCCCAAATGTCCAAGAACCTCCCCATCACCCTCTACCTACTCCCATAACTCCACATCTGCCTCTCTCCCCTCCTCTACCCATATCTCCCCCTGACCCAAACCCAAGTCATCACACTCGCTCTGCTGCCCGATTGACCTCCTCTTGAGAATCCTCTTTAGCGCCCTTGGTACTCGGAGTAGTGCAACCGAGGGGAAGCATCTCCCCTTGCCGAAGAGAACTCTCGCACCCTCAAGCGAAAATCCCCTATTCAGCCTCTCAACTGCTGAAATCGGGTCTCTCCCTGTCGGTGGGCAAACCCAGATCATGTCCTCGTCTCTCCCCAGTATGTCTCCATCACTGCTATGATCCTCTAGTAACGGACATATATGTGAGAAAAGATCTCCCTCTTCAAACCCCGGGTCCTGCATGTCTCCTGAGCGGACCTGGAATATATCTGGTTCAATCAATCTGGGGTAAGACGTCGGTGGCGATCCCACCCGAACCTGCCCGGTGTCACCTTGTTGAATACTGCCCTCGGTCGAAGTATCAAGCTCAACTATTACCAAGCTCGGATCCACCGTGGTGTCACCTGCTGAATGCAACCCTCGGCTGAAGTATCAAGCTCAACTATAACCAAGCTATGATCTACCCAGCTACTATCTCTGGTCAGGCTATGATTTGCCCTAGCTAACCCTATCTTCTCTAGAGTGACCTCGTCATCCACGTAACTGTCAGAATATCGTATCAGACCTAATATCGTATCAGAGGTAATTTGTTCTGCTCTAATATCGTAGCTGGGTGTCCATTGTTAATCAAACCTAATATCGTATCAGAGGTAATTCTTTCTGCTCTGTAACCCCATTTGTTCTCTGCTCTATTACGTGGAATCTGGGTGGCTGATTATCCAAATTTGACTCAACCTCTATCGCCGACACAACTAAGAACATCGACCGTCCGACTCCATTATTCTCCGTCCAAATTGGTCCCGCTCCGTTGTTCTCCAACTTGGTCCCACTTCGACTATTGGGCTCTATTTCCCCCCGTGCTCATCCGGTATTAGTTTCTTGTGCAACATATTATTGCATTAGATTTGATCGAACAAGGAGAAAACGCGAAATAGGGAGAGGAGGAAGAAGTTTGTACGTACACCTCACGCACTCCTGTCACAGGTTCTCACGCGCGAGAAGCGCTGAAGAGGAGCTCCTGAGCGTGTGAACTACATGTGCAGTATACTGTTCACGCGCCACATATATATATATGGCAGAACATACGAACTTTTACTAGCCGTTGGATCGCTCAAGATCTGGCAAGATTTGTCCCAGCTCACGACACGTGGCAACAAAGTTCTACCACGATTATTTTCGTGGTTCTACCGGGTCCATATGCTTCTACCAGTGACACTCAAGTTCTACCGGTTCAGACGGTTTGTATTTCTACCCCAGTTTGTATTTGATTTGTCATATATATATATATATGTACATAGCATTCGACTACAAACCATGAAACTTATACAAACAACTGATGTGGCGGTGATGTGGAATGTAAGTGATTACTAATTCAATTACTACCATTAATTAATACAATATTTGCCATAATTATCAATTCAATGACTACCATAATTACATGCGGATAAAAAATTACCATAATTACATATTAGCAATTCAATAAATACTTAATCTAAACTTAAATAATATAAAAATACACTAATTAGAATTATAACTACACTAATTAAATTGATAATTACCAAAACAGTCATGACTTTACACCAAAATACTCAAAGCCTTATACCAACACAGGTGGAGCATTATACATGACAGTGGAAGAGTGCCCCCTTAGGGGGATAAAGTCAAAACATTTTCAAAACACTCACGATCTTATACCAAAACAGTCAACTCATTAGTGTAAATATAAATCTACTTAGTGTATTTTTTATATTATTTGACTTAATGATAAATATTTATTGAATATGTAATTATGGTAATTATTGAATTGATTCTATGTAATTATGGTAGGTACTAACTCAATAATTATGGTAATTATTGAGTTGTTAATATGTAATTATGATATTTAATAAATTAATCACCACCCACGTCCACATTAGCACCCCAATCCAAGGTCCATCCATCTCAGCCCCACCACGTGTCGTCCTGGATGTGCGTGTCCCTCACATCCAATGGCTCTCCTCGCATTTGTAAGTTTGTATTAGGTTTAAGGTTTGTACACGATTTCACACACATACACAATTATACGTGCTTGATATGAGAAATTCTTGCAAATACTATAAGCAATTGGGACATTGGATTGTAGATTGTCCACTTCGACAAGAAATATATGGTCCTTATTCGCTCCAACGGGCAAGATATAGTTCTTCTTACTGCAAAACTCACTCCAATTCCAATGTCATTGCTTCTTCCTCAAGTGGTACAGATAGTACACCTCAAGCTTCTTGCACACCTCTCGTCAAGGATATTGTAGCACTTCTCGACAATCTTGATCACAACACCATTAAACAAGTCGTTATGTCAGCCTATTCCGGTAAAAATTAGAAATTGGTCATTTAGTTATTTCATCCTCCTTAAGTATCTCAAGTATATCTGAACCCCAGTATCATGATTCTGCGTGTTTTAACCATATGAATTATGGTTCTTCCCTATTTTTGGATATTAAATGTATATAAAATTCTCCCACCATTCGTATTACTGATAACTTAGCTATATATGCCACTCTGATATTGGGTCAACACCACAAGTATTGTTATCTGATACCATTCTAATCCCTAAATTATCATTAAATCTTGTTTATGTGGGTCAATTGTGATATGGATCTTAATGTAAATTTTTATGGGTCTTCTTCATTTGTCACTATGTATGATCCAAAGACGTGACAAATTTATGAGTAGGGGCCTAAGAGAGGTCAACTTTTTATAGCTTACACATTTACGACTTATACCATCCACATCACATCATTGTGATGATTTCTTCTCTGCTGATCGTTGGCATTCTCATCTCGACCATCATTCATCTCAACAGTTAAGTCATTTACTTAATTGTGATATGTTTGGGTCAGTTTCAACCACAAAGATCAGTGATTGTGTTCCGTGTCAACTCGGTAAACACTATAAGCTCTCTTTTCTGCAAACAAGTCACATTCATCTGCACCTTTTGATTTAACACACTTTGACTTATCGTGACCACACCTACTCCTTCTATGGGTGGTACAAGTTACTTTTTCATATTGTTGACGATCAACCTCATTTTACCTGGATCTATGTTGATACACATCATAAATCTGATCTCAATGTTGTTTAGCAAAATTTTCTAACATGATTTAGACCCAATATATCAAAGTTGTCAAGATCTTTCGTATGGATAATGTGACAGAATATAAAAAATCATCATTTCTTACTCTTCTTTCAATTTTTTTTTTTGATCAGCAATAATTGAAGACATCCTAAACTACTAGCATGTACCAAGATTCGAACTCAAGACCTCACATGTGTTAAGTGAGCTCCTTACCACTTGGCCCAACTTGTGTTGGTTCTTCTTTCATCTTTTAGGACTATTATGCAAAGATTTTATCCATGCACATTTGAACAAAATGGTCGAGCTGAACGCAAATATTGTCATATTCTTTACTCTGTTCCCGCCTTGGTCATCTCCACGGCTTGCCTGAATAGTTTTAGTGTGAACCTGCCCTCATGATTGTTTACATTATAAACAAAGTTCTTTTGTAGCCACATAAATGTACCAAACTTGAGCCTCGTTCTCATCTTTTTTGTTTCATTGGGTATGTGATCAAACATAAATGATGGAGGTGTTAGAATCCTAGTTTCAAACATATTCGCATAAGAAAATAAGATGTTCTCGTTCAAGTCTTCTTTTTAGTTGTAACTGCCAACTTCATATTTATTGATTCCTGATATTACTCTATTCCCCAATGATATTGAAGGATCTTCTTTTGAGTTAAACCCTGCAGGTGACGGCTCCTCTTGTCTCACCTCTTCCAATGGATAATGTCTCGCCTATGGATCATGTGCTCCTGCCTCGACGTCAAACCAAACCCAGCCCATCTCCAAGGCTATCAGGTAACTCTACCCAATCATTCTCGAGTCGATTATGCAATTCCCTTTGTTTATGAGCCTCATACTTATCGCGAAGTTTGCATTATTTCTTTGTGGCAACAAGCAATGATTGAAGAATTAGATACTCTTGAAAATACCCGTACTTTGTAACTTGTTCCCTTACCATGAGGGAAATCTGGAAAATCTGTTGTTAGGTGCAAATGAGTGTACAAAGTTAAGACCAAGCCTTATAAGACTGTTGAGCGGTATAAAGCTCGAATGGTGGCCCGAGCTTTACACGGGAATATGAGATCGACTATAAGGATACATTTCCTCTGGTTGCTAAGGTTACGTTTTTCCATAATCTATTAGTAGTTGCAGTTGGAAGAAGATGGGAACTTTTCCCAATGGAGACCTCAATTAGGAGGTGTACATGCAACCTCCTCCTTGTTACACTCACCCTCCAAACTCCAAACACAGTCTGTCATTTGAAGAAAGCAATGTATGGTCTGAAGCAAACTCCGCGGGCATGGTTTTCCAAATTGAGTAGAAAATGACCGACTTGGGGTTCATGTCTACACCCTTATGATACCGCTCTATTTTTCAGCAAGACTTCTTGACAACATACTTTTCTCCTGTTGTATGTGGATGACATGATCATCACTAGGGGCGATACATTAGGTATCTCATAACTCAAGCGTCACCTTAGTCAAAAATTCGAGATGAAAGAGTTGACTATTCTCACTTATTTTCTCGGGCTTTAAATATCCTCAGTATCATTTGGCTATCATTTATTACATGCCAAATATGAAGCTGACCTTATCTCTCGGGCAAGTTTGACATATTCTAAAATTTCCTCCACTCTTATTGAGTCTAATGTCAAACTCACTCCCTTAGATAGAAGGTTACTTTCGAATGTCACTCTCTATCGGTAATTTCTTGAGACTTTGGTTTACCTCATTGTCACTCACCCAAACATTGCTATTGCAGTTCATATTGTGAGCCTATTCATGTGCGCTCCTCGCACTACTCACTATGAAGTTGTTTTTCAGATACTTCAATATTTTCGAGACAGTTTGTCTCACGGTTTGCACTTCTCTTATGACACATCTTTGGTTATGAAATGCATTGGAATTTTTCTCTTCGAAGTGAGGTTTGCAGCTCTATATTAGCTTAGGGATTCCTTTGTCTTTGAGTTTTGACTAAGGGCATCCGGAGTAGTTGCTTAATTAGAGATAGGCTATAAAGTAAATAATCCAATCCTTCTTTTGAAAAAGGCCCTTACGTTGATTGAAAGCAAATTCTCTTAAAGAAAATCAGATTTCATGGAACAACAATCCTATATTATTTCTCGTGTACACAAAAGAAAAACCTAAACATCATATCTAATACATATACATACATTGTGATGTAACTATTCATCACAAAAAGATGAAACCTCCTGACCCCCTCACGCGTCTACCTCCCTCTCCCTCCACCATCTTCGTCTTCAACCTCCCATCACAAGACCAAAAATCTTGGCTCTTGAACCTTCTTTCCGACTTCGGGGAAGTGATTTCTACTCACCTTCCTAAGAACCCTAGCAAATCCGAAAAATTCTTCGGTTTTGCCCTCTTCAAAAATCCGGAAGAAGCAACCAAAGCAATAACCTCTCTTAATGGTCTTCGAACCGAACATGGTCGGCTCATTATTGCTCGCGCCCGTGGCTCATCGGCGGCTCCAGTCATCCCCCCAGCCGGCACCCAGCGTCTCTCTGCTCGTTCTTTCAAAGATGTAGTTGCTGGATTTATTGCGTCCCAGACAGATGCCCTTCCCGAATGCACTGGGAAACCTAATTTTAGGATATTCAAATCTTTGGATTCCAGCATTATTGCCACTACCCATTCCAACACATCGGTGGATTTGATTCAAAGGCAACTTGAGGAAAATAATCTGTGGGGGATTTCGGTTCAATACCTGGGAAGCAGAGTTTTCTTGGTTTCTTATCCTTCAAAGGATGCTCTCCGCGAGGCTGAACAAGCCGGCTGGGTCAATCTCTTCTAAAGGAAAGTGGGTTGTTCAAATGGGTCTTCATCGTTGGCCTTCCACCGATTTGCTGGTCGATTGAATCGCTTCGGAGCGCTGGAGCCATCACCGGGGACGTCATTTTAATCCATCCAAGCTGTGGCTCCGGGGTCTCTTTCAACCGAGGTCTCGTCCTCGTCCACACAAAACTTCTGGATGCTATCAACATTAAGACAAGGATTTCTGTCTTTGGAAAGAAATTTCCCATATTGATTCACGAAATTGACGCCATTGGACTTCCCTTCACTCTGCCTTGTGGGCCGGATCTGCCCGGAGTCATGGCTCGATGCCTCAGCTTCGCACCGGAAAGCCCTTCTGTTGATTCCGATCTGGATCTCGAGGAGGAGGGCGAGCTCCGGCCAGTTTCGCCGTCGGTCGGCGCTTCTCCGGTTGGCCAGATGATCCCCGGAGACTGCTTGGCTTCTGCAGGAGTCACGGGTCTCAAAGAGGGCGAGCTCCGGTCAGATTTGCCGTCGGTCGGCACATCTCCGGATGTTTCGCATCTCCCCGGCGACTCTTGGGCTTCCGCTGAGGCCACGCCCGGCGACGCCTCGTTTGCTGCTGTCTCGGGGATTCGCGTTGCCTCCTCGTTGGATCTATCATTGAATGCTGTCAAGCATCCCTTCGTTTCCCCAGATCCTTATCCACATGGGAAGCAAATTGGACTCTTTTTTTTTGTGGGCTCCTCATCTCCTAATGGGCTCTCTCCGCCAGCCCAAGATGCCTTTCAATCATCTGTTTTGAGGCCCACTTTGAAGTCAACTGATTCGGAAAAAATCTCGCCACCCTCCATCTAGTAAAGCTTCGAACCCTTCCCCTAGCTCCACGCATGTTTGCAAACGGCAAAAATTTAAACCCAAGGCTCATTCGGTTGCTCCTCCTGAATCCCAAAACAATGATCCTCTTAATGTCATGGTTCATCATCCTCCTTCCATCGAGACTCCTTCTATCGTTGGCACCGAGACCCCGGACCCGACCTCCTCAAACCTCGTGCAGTTTGAACTTTGGATATTTGCAATCTCCTAAGCGTTACTTGGAGCATACCCGAAGCTTAAGTGCTTACCGTTCTCGAAGATGTGGAAGCCAAGAGCAGGGCTCCATGAGCCTGCATTGTCGTTTGTCTTTCTTTTTCTCTCTAATTTGTATCTCTTTTATCTTTTATATGCTCCTTTTTCTTTTTATTGATGTGTATGACTTTCTCTTGCTTCCCTCTTGGAAGCTTTTGTAAGTTTCATCAATAATATCTTTCTTTTAACTGAGAAAAAAAATATATATTTCATGATCTTTTCTACTGTGATGTGCAGATACTTTCCATAAGGGGCACTTCATACAAGTCTATTCATATGTTGATTGGGACGATGATCCTACTGATCGATGTTTCACTACGAGTTACTACAACACGACGCCGAATCTCTCAATCTGATATGTGGGCGAAGAAGAGAGAGGTGGAGGAGAGAAAGAGGTTAAAAATGATGGTAAAAGGGTCATTGCATACCTAACTCTTCATTTTTTTTTTTTCATTTGAAAAGATAAATATGATCTTACATCATAACTTAAATTCCTTATTCAACTGGGATAAAAGTGTCATTTCATTATTTATCAAATAATGGTATCAATTGGAAATTAGACAATAATGACTTCTTACGTATCATTTCTATTAGATTTAACGAGAGTTACCTTAAGTGTAACAAAAATAATAATTGGGGTATCTGGAAATTTAAAAATTGTGTATAGTATAATTATATGTAATTATCCCAAAAACAAATACACCAAGCAAGCGGTTGCTTACTTTTTATTGATCAGAAACAATTACACTGAAAGAAGCAAACATGCAATAAAAAGGAAGAGGGTGGGTCCTTACACATTATGAATCCATTATGTGGTCTTTTGTACACAATTCAAGAGAATCCATCATAGGCTAATTTAACCCAAAACTAGAATAGCCACTGAGATGTTCCTATTTGACAACGACGATCAATTTCTATATAGATATACTTACAGATTATTCTCAAAACGCGGTGGTGGTGGCAGCGGCGGGGGCGGGGACACTGCGCTCTGTTGGTGAGCCGGGAACAAAGGGAACGAAGCCCCGGCCACCAAACATTGGGCGCATGAAACCATTGTCGAACTTGCGCCAATAGTGATGAACTGTGTGAGTTGGAGTCGTGAGGAGTGCTCGTAGGCTGCTTGGGCGGACTATGTTGAGATCTGATCCATGTCCGCTTCCTAAGAGCGCTACGTTGAGTGACTCTGTTTTTGAAGTATTTGGTGACTCAGATAGCATGCTCGTTGAGGCTTTTGGCTGGGGCAGCAAGAACCTTATCAGAGGTTTTGTTAACAAACCAAACACCTGAAAACAACCCAAATTCAACGTCATCACTTATTTGTATATTTGCTTTACACAATATGTTGCAAAATACTAAAGTTGAGAAGACACAAGTTTCTCCATTTGCTGCCAATTGGTTTCTATTAGGATAGTAGCATCTCTTCTAGAGTATTTGTTTTGTTTGAATTTCATATCTAAATATATATTGTTAAATTCTTCTCCATTTTAATTCTAGTTGGGGTATATAACGTGGAAAAATAATATAGTAAAATGTAATAGATAAAAAAACAATCACAAGAACACAATTATTTAATTGGTTTGGCAATTTTCCTACGTCAATGGCTACACTACCTTCTTATTCCTCTCGCAACTCATGAATAATTTAGAGTTACAATTATATAGTATTTATAGAAGGGGAAATGAGAAAATTGAAAAACCTAAGTTTCCTAATTCCTTGTATAAGAAAAGACATGCATTCGATAAGATGTCTCCATTACCCAACAATCTCTACTTGTAGATTGATCATGAATGTCTTTCCTCCCACTCAAGTTAGTTAAGTAATACTCCAATGATCTTCTCAATAAGATTTAGAGATGGTATGGCGCCTTCTCATTAACTATCCACGAAGGCTAGCTTACGTTACACACACCTTCTGTTTCTCAATTGTAACCAATTTGGTCAACATATCTTCATGATTTGTTGACCGAATGACTTTCTTCTTAGTGGTAACCAACTTAATCGATATATATTAACGATTCTTTGTCCCAATAATTTTCTCCAAGTACCACTTCTATGTGATTGCTGCGGACCATACAAGATATTTCTCAGCTTGCAAACCAAATCTTTATCCTCGACTAAATTCTTTAGACCAAACAAGGTACTTTCCAATTTGCAGACTAGTTCTTCATTCTCGATTGTTTGTTTCAAACCATACACGTTATTTTTCAACTAGCACACATTGTCTCCATTCTCAAGAGATGTCATCTTTAACCATGAGTAACTCCCACTTAACTAAATCATCTATCCGAACTTACTTAGTATGACAACAAGACTCGTCCTTCTTTGTCAGCAAATGATTCAGTGATGGAGAGGACCGTTTAGGTGATCTAGGTGATCCTGAACATTTGTTTAATCTCGTTACTTCATCTCTTCTAATCGAAGAAACATTTGTAAGTCTATAAACATCTAGATGCACAATTTCTACCTTTCCATCCATGGAAGACTTCTCTAACCAAGTAAAGTTTACCCATTTTCATTTTCCGAATACACATGGTTCATATAAATTAACTTTCACATTCTTCAGTTCAACAATATCCTTTTTCTAAGCTAGCACATTCATTCTTTTCTCCGTCATACGCTTAAATCTTCGGCGCCATAAAGTTGAATGATCATATCCATCAGTAACTCTAATAGCTCTCTTCACTGGCATTTCTATTATGTATATAATAACCAAAATTTCTTTTTAATATCTTTTATTGGTCATCCCAAAAGGTTACCCTATATCTCAAATTGTCTAATTGAATTATTGAGATCAGCATCTTCAGTATGGTAAGAATATACCTAATATCTTTTATTTTCTAAATCGTAACTATGGAAGTTTGGAGATTCACATCCCTTATACTCACAACTTTCTAATCTAGTCATTCGATGAACTACACATTTTAATATGAAGTTCAATAACAAATCCCTACAAGTGGCAATGTGAAAAGAAGCACGTGAATCCATGTTCACTCATTCAACTGGACTCTCCGCACAACTGATCAAATCTTCATCTTCAAATTCATGAGATGTATTCACCAGCCTTTCATGTTTATGTTCCTTCTTTAGGTATGGGTAATGATACTTAAAGTGACTACTCTGTTGGCATTTTCAACAAGTCGTATATGTTCCTCTTTCTAGACATCAATCTCCCTCGCCCCTTACTCCTTTCCCTTTTAGACTTCCAACCTCTCTCTTCCACGTTTAATACAAAACCCAACGATTCTCTTAAATTCCTTCTACATGTATCTTCTCCGAGAATCAATCATTTACTCATTCAAATGATACCTTAGTAAATCTAGATAAACCACTGACTGTTGTAATGGCTTTTGACTAACTTTTAAACAACAAATATAATAACAATAGGATTTTTATACTTCATCACCAAATTTATATGTATTGAACTAATCTTGATAGTTACTTATTTAATTTGTCCACATGATTAGTAACACTAGCACCTTTCCTTATTAACCAATTGACAAATTAAATATATTTTGTTTGATGCAGAAGGATTTTCATAAATATTTAATAATGCCTTAATAAATATGTACGTAGCATTTTCCTTCAAACATTATACGCAACATTCTTCACCAAATTAAATCGTACCATGCCAAATGCATGTCAATCTAATAGTTGTCAACCACTCGAAGATATATTCTCTAGTTTGGTCTCTGTTAAAGGTTCATGTAGCTTCTTTCAGTATATAAATAGATCTCTATTTGCATCTTCCAAAATCTAAAATCTTTTTCGACGAATTTGTCGATTCAAATTTTTCCTTCTTCTGACATTACTCCTATTTACCATGAGACTTACCTCTAGTACCAGTTGTTGACGTATGTAACAACATGAAGCAAAACCAAGCAAAAAATAACAAAAAACAATCACGTTAAGAACACAAAGATTTATGTAATTGGACAATTGCCTACATTCACAATCACAATACTCTCTTCTTATTGCTCACATTCAAGTAACTTATTAAAAATTTGATATTACAATTACATAATATTTATAGAAGAGGACAAAGGGAAAATAGGAAAAGACTAGGTTTCCTAATTTCTTGTATAATAGGAGACTATTTCCTAATTCTCTTTCTTGATCTTTTAGGAAAATTATGGTTTTCCTATATTAAAATAGAAAGTATACACAACCCAACAATTCTGTCAGTAAAATTGTATATTTCAGTTTACCAAAATTGATCGGCATTGGGAAACGTTTTGGTACCTATTTTCAGACAAAATGATACTGTGTACTATTTCATCCTAGGATAGTATCACAGATATCAAAATCTAAATAACTCTTGAACTATTTATGAAGTAGAACAGATTCATTTTATACTTTCATTCAAAGATTTAACTATATGCAAACTGTGTAATTTCCAAGCAAGTAGTTACAAAGACGGGTAGAAGATATCTTACCACTGAGCTAAAAAGAACAACAGTTATGGTGCTAGTGATCATGATTGCATTGCCTCGCAGTTGAGTGTGCCCTCCACTTGTAAACTGCATCATAATGATCCATATCGTAAGACCTAATGTAATAAAACATCATGAAGAGTTATCATAGCGATTCTTTTCGCGAGATTGGATCCGAAAGTGTTTAATCATCCTCAGTTTTATATTCAATAGGATTTTAATGATACCGGCCAATATTTTGTACCTCTGAATTTAATCTAACAGGTGATTGACATCCATTTTATTATTGTAACCATAATTAATTATCTCATTAAGCTAATGGTGTTTTCTTCATAAGTTCTTTCATTGAATTTCCATGAGACTATTTCATTCCATGAACAAATTTTGCAGTGTCAAAATCAAATTGATATCGTCTATGTAGACATCTATCGTCTAAGACACTACAAGATTAATGCAATCAAAATATTGATCGTTTTGGATCAGGTTGTCTCATCTCACAACCTTCCAATATTTATCATAATATCGCCTTTAGTAGTGCACCTTAAAAGCTCTTATTATCTCAGCACCACATGGCTGAATGTTTTATGCTGTGTAGACAACAAACAAAACATAACTCAATATGTCAGTGATTCAGCATTTCTTGACTGTTTTTTGTGTCATGTAGGTGACTCAAAAGGAGAGCGGCATTCTCATTCCAAACAATGCCTATCTTCATAAATACTAATTTTTTCTCCCATTTTTCTTCCCACAATTTTCAAAGACCCAAACACAGTGGTAAGAGAATAGCCTTCATATATTTGTTACCTTATTGTAAGCGAGCGCCATGGAAACAGCACCTCTCATGAGACCAGCCCACCATATCACAACCTAGAAGAACATTTGTAAATATGATTCTCCAAATCAACTTAGTACAAGAACGGCACCATATAACACCACAGAAATAGGTCTACCTGTTCCTGAATGCTAATTTTCTCTTCTACAGTTTTCTTAGATAAGTTAGATATAAACGATAGAGGAAATACAAAAGCTGCTCTTCCTGCCATCACCAAACCTACGAGTATCGCACTGACAGAAACCGAAACCTCAGGGCTGCAAGATGTAAAATCAACACGATATGAGAGTAGTGGACAGTATTCAATATGGTTGACTAAACATTGTAGGATGCATGAAAAATACATAAACTAAATTGGAAGTAAAGGGAACGATAATCAGCAAAGAATTAACAAATAATCTGCAAAGACTAGCTTCTATGAAAAGAAGGTGAAGAACAAACCTACTACTTGCCACTTTCCACTTGTCAATATCCAAGGCATCCATACCAACATAAAGGAAGATAAAAATTTCAGCAACGAATGACAGAGTTGCAAATGTATGCCTGTAATAAGAACACAAATATTAAGCAGATGACCAATTTCATCTAGTGTTTTAATGATTGGAAAGATGTCAGAAAATTTTGTTGGAGAAAACCTACTTTGTGGTGATTCTTGAACCTTCAGTGACGTTATGCCATGTGTAATGAGACATTACAATTCCACAGAAAAACACAGTAAGAATGCCGCTTAAATAGAATAGCTGCAGGACGCAATATATAACCAGTGTCTTAGTCAACATGGCTAGATTTTCAAGATTAAACAAGTGAGCATATAGATAGTTCCCATAAGTTAAAAACATTACTTCAGCCATTATGTATGAAAGGTATGCCATGAGTATCATTAGAGCAACCTCACGATCTGTAGAGTGCCTGCATCATGCATTGTCATTTTGTTACTTCTCCAACAAAGTAGAATTTAATAAAATCGATCTGCGAAAAAAGAAGAAAGATGTATAGCAGAGGACCCGTAACATTACACACATCAATACAAATACTGCAATATACCTTGAGACGAAGATAAAATCACAAGATGAATATATAAAATCACACGACGAATATCTTTTAAGAGAACAAAAACTGATACCCAGTGACACAGCGGCTCATCAAGCATGCATTTTGGAGGGTTACAAAGGGATGTTACAACACTGTACACACTAATCTTGCTGATACTACTACATTACCCTTGTCCAATTCTTTAGCTCATAACTAATCAGCATCCTCTTAAGTACTAATTTGGACAGGGACACGTGATTCACCATTTAAAAAAAAATAAGACATCAAACTTGCAATGTATTTCATAGTCCTAAGTAATATAATACTATAAATTCTTATAATCATTTTACAAATTTAGGATTCATTATTTCACTGCCTTCCAAACTAAGATGGAAAAAAAAACATATTTCTGATAATGTGTAAAGAGAATGAAATTAAAAAAACTGTATTTGTATGTTCAAAGCCGTGAGTAGACGCACAACAAATTATACCTGCCAAAATATAGCGTTTTTATTATGTAAGCACTGAGAAGCCCAGTCTGCAAGAGTAACAAAACTTCATCTTAGAGAAAAAATCACTTGCCTAATTTACACTCTTGTTCAACCATAGAGAGGAAAGAGATACTTACAAATACTCCCAGCAGAGTGCTTGAAATAAATAAATAAAAGAAGTTGCCGATAAAATGTATAGCAATTCTCATGTCAAGCTGATCAATGTCAAAGGTCTGGAGTGCATTGAAAAGAACCACTGATGTAGCGTCATTTACGACACCTTCACCAAAGACTAGACTGTAGAGCAAAGGGGTCTCATCCTGGTTAAGCACCTGTACCATCAATGTAAACAAGCCAAACATGAGACTATTATTTTTCTCATTAGGTGGAAACTCTCCTCTCCTGGAGTTGGATTTGTTACAATACCTGCAATGTACAGACAGAATCTGTCGCAGCAAATATTGCACCAATTGCTGAAATTCATAGGATGGATATGTAAGATACAAAATGACAAACATGGTAGTGGAAAAAAAGATGGTAAAAGTAATACCTAGAAAATCCCCTACATCCATAGAACCAATTTCCATTTCTTTGAAAAACTGTATACAGCCTGGGTCAAGCGTCATAAGAACAGTTAGAATAACTAACAAAACATTTCCTTGCCATTATAAAGCAATTTACACAATTGTACTTGGCACAATGATACCCAAGTAATGTTAAGAATTCAACAAATAGGAAAATGATATAGTACAATGTATACCTACGACAAAAGAAAAGTAGTTATTATACATGTGTGCAATTGTTTTTTTGGACGAAAAAATAGCGTTTTCACATATTGTTGGCCTTATCATTGAAGATGAAATCAGAATGGAATAGTGTGAACGTGACTGCAATGCATACCTAATGTTATAATGGCACAGGATATCAATGTGCCAATAGCACCAAACATCATAATAGTAATAAAGTTACGAAAGAACTGCTTCTTTTTCACCTGAAATCTGACATAAGAAACATATATCAGAAGTTTACATCTAGAGGCCTTCAATATGAAACTACTGAAGATCAGAAATAATAAACTCCTCAATTCTTATATCTACATGAAGTTGAGCAGACAAATAAAGAAGGAACTTCACAATCTCAGAAAATAAATACAATTTTCTGCTTGTAACTTAAGAGACCGGACATGATTCTCAATTCTCATTGAGAATAAGTTCAAGGCTAAAAGAAAGACTCAGAACATGCAAGTTCAATTCTATACACAAAATATAACCAACTTTGAAGAACTAAAGTATACAGTTGGACGATTTTAATTTCCAATATACTTTTATTTATTTTTTGCTTTACCGTTGGGCTCCAGTATTATATAAAAAAAAGCTGTCCCACATAAATTCTAAATGGATAAGAAACCCTTATACAGTTTAGCATACCAACTAATTCCGCCCAATCGTGTTTTTAATCCCTGGATTCTGCTACAGCTCTATGGGACAGTAACCCGAGCAAGATGCAAGAAAAAATTTTCATTATAAAATGCAAGTATAGCTTAGTTTGGCAAGATAAGCAATATGCAAGTATGTAATACTGCCAACAGTAAAGTGTGACAGGTAAGAGGGCTATAGAACAAAACAATATAGCATGTAGTTAATGTATCCATTTTTTCCCCACTAAACGGACCATGAGATTGTTGGATAATAACTCACCCAGCATTAAATATAATTGGCGGCAGTAGATAGATAAAGAACAGGTCTTCACTAAATACTAGAAGATGCGAGCTTTTTCCTTTACTAACCAGCAAAATAACAACTCCTGTAAACACACCCTGGAAAACATTGATAAAATAATTACATTCCAGTATATATGCACCGTGTGAATTCTTACCAAATTAATAGTTGACCCCCAAGGAAGCAAGAGCCCAAGTTATATGAAAAAACAGAAACATGCAACCTAAAAGGTAATAATCAGAAATTTTGAGGGAAAAGAGAACTCACAATGACCAGGGCAGTGATGGACTCATTCATCCACCTGTTCTCCTCAAGAAGGTGGCCAAGTACAATGCAAGCACAAAGCAAAGCCACGAATATGGTCATGGAGACCACAGAAGCATGATCAGAAGTTGATAAATTTTGGTTTTGGAGCTTTGACACAAGATCACCTACCAACAGACCCATCTTAATCTTATCCAACTTGGTGTGGAAATATACAAAATTGTTATCAGGATACTGATCTTCAATTCTCCAAACCACCCATCCTAAGAACCTCCCCAAATCTCAAGTACACCAGCTCTGCACAATTGAGAAGAGTAATCAATGGATTATTTTGGAACATGAGAAACATGGGACAAGATCCTCAATCATTCAAATCAAAAATTGGGGATGATGTTAGCAAACTTACTGGGAGTGGTTTGAAGGCGACGAGCATTCTTTTTCCTGTTCCAATCTATCAGCACAGCAGCAACAGAAACGGACATTGCAGACACAATGTAATTGCAGAGAAAATATGAGGGAAATGTGGATGAGAATGAGAGACGGAGATGGAGAAGACCGGGTTCACCGGGAATGGAATCAATATTCACGCCACTTTTTTTAGTTTCATTGCTAGCGCTCAATATTGAATTTCAATATATAGCTTTAAACAAAGTGATGTTTTTTTGTAGATCGGAAAATAGGTGAACACAAGTGAAAATAATCAATCAATTCACTTTAAAATACATGGAAAATCACAAACACATTTTTGCTGTTATATAATTTATTTATTAATGATAAAATTGTGATGTGAATTTTGTTTATTCATGCAAAATCTTGTGTTTTACAAAAATGTAAAAATTACCCACAAATTTAAAACTTCAGATGTCTATAAAAATATTCTAAAATAATAAAATTTTACTGACTAAAACTTAAATTACAAATATTGATCATAAAACTTTAGATTAGAGGAAGAAATAGAAAAAAAAATTAAAATGTATTTGAGTTTAAAAAATTCTTAATTATAGAAATATTTTGTCATTTTAAAAATAATACATATACTCTACACATTTTTGTCATTAAATCTCACGTAAGTGTTAATAGTATGACATATTTGTCATTTTGCCTACACAGCAAACAAATAATCCTCCAGCTCTTCTCCATAAAAGAGACTAACCATCTCAAGTAAAACAAATGTGACCTTTAAACTTTAAACCATCAGTGTCACTGTGTCAGGTAATAAAAACTGCATATGTAATATGTTTATGTAGAGAGCCTGTTTGTGGATCATGTCAAATGGCAAAACATGTTTCCAATATATCATTTCACCACACCTGTCCTTTCCTCAAAATACTAATACAAACTCTAAATTAAACTGCACTGTCATAACCAAATTGGGTTTCACAAAGATGGAGAAAAACAAGAAGTAGCAAAATCAGGTAGTTGAAGGCGGTCAGGAATTGCCGAGGCAGGCTTGGAAAATCACTTCTTCTTCCCAGCCTTTGCAGCATCGCCAGCTTTGGTCTGCATAAACAGAGACAATGAAAAATGGAAAATCACTTCTTCTTCCCAGCCTTTGCAGCATCGCCAGCTTTGGTCTGCATAAACAGAGACAATGAAAAATATGTATCAGCGATCTACTCACCAAAAAGCTATAGTATAACGCGGCACTAATAATTCAGCACATATATTTGCTAGGGAAACAAGAACAGAGACTCAGATAATCTAGAAAGATCAAATGGGATTGAATGTTAGTCGAGAATGATCCGGCACAGTTAAAGATAACATATGTACTAACCTTCTTTACTCCACGGATCTTCTTTGCTCTGTTCTTCCTTTCCTTCAATTGCTTTCTGGACTTCTCAACCTTTGTATCCAATCCATTCTGCAAGAGATGCAAAATTCAGTAACTAACAAGCACAATATGTGAGTGATATGATGGACATTTGGGTCTGCATGAGCAATATAGTTATTTACCCCAAATTTAGTCTGGCTACAAAATAACATAGTTCACAACCTTTATTACCCAACACAAAAAAGGCACACATGTATACAAGGAAGTCTCAAGTGATGTGAAGCCCATGTCATAGAGCATTGACAAGTGATGTCATACTCAGAGGTCTCCAATATAAGTGTATTGCACTTCAGAGCCTTACAAAGATGCTGCACAAGAGGCTGAGAATAATGAACTAAAACAAATAACGGCAAGATCAACAGAAAGAAGACAACAAAAAAAGAGGTTGGAACTGGTATCGGTGAATGACTTGACAGTACCAAAATAAATAGTAAATAAGTATGCCACTACATGAAATATCACATTTGCACAGACACCACAGCCATCGGTAAATATATATGTGCTCAATGGACTCACCCTGACAAGCCTGTACTTGGGTTCAAACTTCTTCGCATTCTCAACAGAATCATAAATCAACCCAAAACCAGTAGATTTTCCACCTCCAAAATGGGTAGGGAACTTGAACACAAAAATGGCATTAGGGTCCTTCACCGGGTACATCCTAGCTAGTTTCTCCTTCAACTCAGACTGAAATAAGCAGAAAATTACAAAGACCCAAATTCAGTAACGAAATAAACCATACAAAGCACTAACCGATAATTGACTTACCAGATTCACTCAACACCAATAGAACCATACAAACCTTGGAAACATTTGCTCTTCCAGGGTGCAGAACATCAATAACCTAAAAAGCAAAATCCAAACAAAAAAATCCTAATGAGAATAATGGGCATAGAATCATTATACGTTTAACACATTATTTTCTCACACTTAAGCATTTTCCTTTCCCGAGATCCAAACATAAATAAATACACACATGTTATACGATCAAATCATGTTGGAAAATGCAAAAACAATAATGAAACTCACGAATTGTTTCCTGGAGAGAAGACGGTTGGTCATGAACTTCCTCGTTCGGATGGTCACAGCCTTGTCAGCCATTGTCTCTGCAATTAAACCCCTACTTCGAAAGACTGAGGATCCAAAATATGCAGAGGCTGAACAAATAGCAAATCCTCAAAATTAATAAGTTAATCAGAAAATGTGAACACAACGAAACGAATGTTGCAAAGAAAATGGTGAGGTTTAAGAGAAAAGTAGATCGGTTACTCGGATTTTTGGCTCAGGCTCGGCGATTGCTCTCTGTGAGGTCTTGTGTGTGTGTGAGCGACAAGTGAAAAGGGTTTCCAATTCTAGGGTTTGGAAATGGGCTTGGCCAATCACGTTGTTCTCTTCCAAAGCCCATCTCAATCTTTGCACCCATAAACCAATGCAATGTCCATTTCTTCTCAAAAAAATAAAATAAGTTTTTGTAAAAATAAAGAAATATAAAACAACCCTAGAATAACAAAATTATACGAAATTGAGGAACAAGACTTCGGTGAGAAATCATTCTCCATGTTCATTCTTTCTTTCTCTTCTCAAAAGTCATGGTTACATGGCCTCGGGGTTGCCCCTACAGTGACCGCACAAGGTTCATGCAATTAGGTTTTCCTTTTGAACCTAGATCTTGAGATCTCTAGTCGACTAAGTTGGGTTTTTCTTCACATGACGCCTTAATTATATAGGCTTGACCCTCATTCCTTTCGGTGTTTATCAACTTGATCTCTGTTTAACCTAACGATTAGCGGATCTGCAATATTATCTTTTGATCTTACCAAGTCAACATAGATAATTCTCGTAGAGATCAGTTGTCTAACGGTGTTATGTCGACAACGCATGTGTCGATCTTTACCGTTACACATCAAACTCCGTGCACTAAAAATAGTTGCATGGTGATCACAATGCACACATATTTTACTCACACGCTTTGGTCATTCGGGAATATCCTCTAAGAAGTTACGTAGCTCCTCGGCTTCGTCCACAGCTTTATCCAAAGTTTCAAACTCAGATTTACATGTTAATATGGTTTGTCGTAAGGATTTCCATGACACAACTCCTCCTGCTAGGGGACGTTTCTCCTCTTGTCTTTGGCATCCCTTACATTAGATATCCAACAAGCATAAG